>DWKW01000272.1:0-18817 GCA_018250115.1 Doberes anticus | reverse complement strand
GTTACAGCCGCGATTTTGCCACATTCTGATATGGCTTTTTCGGCTACTGTCTTCGCAGCAAGGAAGCCACTGCCAACTCTACTTACGGCTCCTAACATAGTTCTAATTTGAAACACTTGGGTGAGAAACACTCGGTGGATTCAATATAAAATTATGTAATAACTAAAGAAAAGATTATCGATCCACCGAAGAAGGAATGAATGACGTACGAAAGTTTTTCTTAAATCTCTCTCAGCAATCGGCATGCTTTAGCACAGCATTCTGGGATTTTGAGCCTAGTTAAAGTTTAGATATTTTACGACTAGTGTGACAATTATGATTTGAAAAATGGGTGGCGCTCTTAAAAACTTCTCCTTTGTTTAAATAATAAATATTAAAATCCTTCAAAATAACGGAGTAATACTTATCCGATTGAAACTGTTTTTGATAATTCGAAATTTCATACATTTAATGTAAGGTACAAAATTAAATAATCCTTGCCTTTTTCCTATTTCTAAAGTACGTAATAGATTTATCGGATTAATAATATATTATTTGTTCACTTAATCTTATAAAAGTTAAAAATTTTAAGTGTTGAAAAGACTAAACTTGGTAAGTGCATTCTTTCCTGTCCCGCTCTTTACAAAGTTTGCGGTTCCTAAAGATTAAATAAAAAGATAAATTATATGTATAACAGACTACAAAGATTCAGTTATAGATTATTATATAGTGCTAAAATTAATTAAATGAACTGTGAAATGAAAAAATACTGTGAGCGAGTGAGCTTAGCATGTATAAAAATAGACAGAGACCGAGACAGAACTTTTCTGCCTTTTTGACTATATCGGTTTTGTTTGTTGAGCCTAATTAAATTTTATGAATTCATTGATTTAATAAATCGGCATTACCGTTTTGTTATGTCGAAATTCGATAATTTTGCGTCGATACAATCGAACTCATCGATGTATCATATTCGTCACTATATCTAATCTAATACTATCATGTCAAATTGTGATGTAACATGACGTATGTTAGGTCAAAGTTTTTATAGCATTAGTTGAGTACAATTTTCGCCTGTTTTGCACGTAATAAAATAATAAAAATATAGGTAGTATTTCATATAAGCTATGAAAAATTAAGGAAACATGTATCGCAGAGCATTATTTACGAGCGTAATTACATTATCTACTTGTGCAATGTATTAAAACTGACATTTTTTTAAACTTCTTTAATAGGTAAATCAACAAATGTGTGTTTCAGAAACTTTGGCGCCAAGGTATTAATTCTAACATAAGCGTATTAACATATTCCAAACCATGTATCAACAAGTTACAATTGAGGAATTCAAATGTAAGAGAGCAGGGGACAGTAGCTATGGACGAGAGTTATATCAAAAAGTTCATGAACGCTGTTGGTTGGATGGACCGGTCCAGAACGGTAACACGTTATTGCAATGATTAAAGTTGTAAAATATTAACATTTCAAATGAAATTGATAAGAGCTTAGTATGCGGTTCATAGAATTTAATAATATTCTCTATTTATTTATACCAGTCCGAAAAAGCATTAAGCCTAACTTTAATTACTTCAAACCATGTATTAACACTATCAACCAGTTAAGTTTGTTTGCAAAACTTTTCAAGTGGCCTAATTTTAAGAAAGTTAACAACAGTGTTCTAAAATAAGTGTTGTCTTTTTTCAGCGTCTAAAATTAACAGGTTATTTCCTTTATGAATGTGTGCCTGACAAAGTATCTTACAATGAATGGTTTGAGAAACTGGAACTACCAGATACATTTGCCACTTGGTTTATAATTACTGAACTTCATGTTTGGATGCTGATGGTGAGGTATATGGCAGAGGATGTGGCTACCCCTAGTACAGAAAAAAAGAAGTATATTAAGGGGGATGGACACTTTGTTAGGAATTGCATCATTGAAGCCCTGTGGGCTGATGTCGCTAATAGAATTAAGCTGTTAGAGGTGTGTAGACATAAAATAATCAAATTAGCTTGTAGATATTGTAATACCTTCTCCTGAAAATCTAACAGTGATAGTTACCAGGCCTAAAAATAGAAAAAGTTGGCTGACATGGCTAAAATTTTTATTCAGCAATACAAATACTACCTATGCAACAACAACTTGCAAGGTAATCAGTGCCACTCTCTGGTATCTACTGCTTGGTCTAAAACATAACTAAAATTGTTATTTTACAACAATTTGTAACAAGATGGATACAATACAGATGCAATGGTGTGGTCTGTAGTGTACTCAGGAGGTTAATTAAAATGATTTGTTGATTTTTTAACTCTTATGCATTAACATTGATTTTTGCGGGTGTCTAGTGAATGATTTTTTTTTAAAGCGAACTATAAATCCTAGGTATTCAAATTATCAAAATTATGTCAGGCTCTAAAGTAAGTCATGCAGCTTAGGTAAATGTCTGATCCAAGATTAAAATAACCAAGTTTATTTACCAGCTTCATCATCAACTCATTAATGTTAGGCATAATAATCCAGTTCTATTAAACAAATAATTTTAAGGAATTAGAGGTTTATGTGGGGATTCAATCCCTGACCCATTGTCGCTGGATTTCATGTTTCATAACAACTAGGCTATCACTCACTTTACATCATTTTAGCCTTGTTTTAAAGAAAGTTTGATTAGTAATTTTATAGAGTTACCCAAATGAACAATGTATCAGAGTAGAGGACAGAAAACATATCCCATTTTATCTGAGTATTATTTTATGTAGCAAGTTATTTGTATTATTCCAGGGTGCTAATCCATCGTTAGCTAGAAAACAAGTATCAGAACTATCTGAACAGTTTCAAGCAGCTCTAGTTGCTTATGATGAAGGTCTGAGTGATGACAAAATCATGGCTGCCGCTGTTTGGAGAAGGTTCTACTCACTCTCTAATACAGCCAATGCAGAAAACATTGAGAGAGTTGTACATTTCATCAGACATCAGGTACTTGTGGATCAACTAAGTGGATCTGTTGAAATTTTTGTATTTATACTCTTAAAATGATTTGGTAGTACTAGTCACTAATAGTAGTAAACCACCAAGTTTCAAATACATATTTTAATTTCTGAGAAAGTCTATTAGGAAATTGAATCTTATTTGCAGTAACCCTACCATTGTAAATAGGCATTTACTTTGATTTGGTTTCATTAGGTCTAAAAAATGCAGTTATGCACACACACATGCATATTGTCACATAAAAATAAATACAAATGTTTTGATTGCAGATATCAGAATTAGACAAAATCCCTAGTGAAAGTTTAAAATGGAAACCTGATATAACCTGGCTAAGTATACTTAATCACTGAAATTATTTAACTGGAATAGTTGTTGGTTTAATGTAAATTGTAAAATGAAACAAAAGCTTTTATTTTAAATGTGTGTATTATTTAAATAACTTATGGAAATATTTTAAATGAAAATATTACTTAATAAAATTATTGTGATATATTTCTAATTTATTCACAGTTTTAATGAAAAAAATATAAGCTAAATTTTAAATAAACAATACTTTTAAATCACTGTGTACTTAGCAAACTGTAAAAAATGTTTGATTAAAATAAGTGTAATTAACATTTTTAAAAAACTTTACAAAAGCAGTAAGCCTAAACAAGAACAAAACAATATTTTTAATTTAGCATTTTGTCATTGTAACATACTCATTTAAATTGATTTATGGTGAGTTATGATGTTTGTTTTAGTAAAAAGATTTTATAGTTTTTGTTTTGGAATAGAGACTGTGCAGACTTGTTCAAAAAAGTTGCAAAAATAAAGTCGACAACCCATATGGCATAGTGATCGACATGATGGTCCGTCATTCAAAGTATTCTGGATTCGATTCCCAGTGATGCAGAAAATTTATTTATTTATTTAGATCGCTAACATTCTGTACATCGTAAAAAGAACAAAGAAATACAATATGGTTAAAATCTAAATGTCAGAACAATTACAGGCGACGACAGCACGAAAATAAAATTATAAATTTAGATTTGTCTTTCTGCTATGTGTCACATGTGTCAATTCACACTTCATCACACAGGATTTAACTTATGTCGTGGGTGCCATGGACACACACAGAACCAAGCACACAAATAACCAGACCAGGTACAGAAATCTAAATTCATCATTCAGATGTCCCGCTGGGAATCGAACCCAGGGCCCTCCGAACGGCAGATCGCACGTTGACCACGGGGCCATACGGGTCGTCATTACTATATTATAAACTTATGCGGCAACGTCGTTTACGAAAAGAATAGTTCTCGAAGCTCATTGCATTTTTGCCGATCCCATAGAACAGTGACCACAGTTTTGCATAGATTGTTAAGTTTGCATTCATTATTACAATAGGGCCATCTATTATCACTTAACTTAGAGTAGAATGCTGCATACAAGTCTAGCAATAGTTTATTATCCTTGACCATGCTGTGGACTAGCCTGTCCATCATTTCTGGAGAGAGATCGGGTAAATTAAAGCTGTTTCGTATGTCGTAAAGCTGGAACCAGTGTGGTCTTCTGTTTGGTGTTAGATTTGCTTCAGTCAGATTGTACGCGTAGTTAACGATTTCCCGAGGCTCCTGGAAATTTAATTTTATAATACAGTAGGTACTTATTTTGTACCTACTTGTTTTCAGAGATCACTTTTCAATCGATCAATATACTCTTAAGGTTATCTGAGACATATTAGGGGAGCGATCGAGGTTTGTGGGATTTTTATATTTCGTAGGGGTCTATTTAATGCTGTTGACAGCAATCATTGCATAAAAATTGCAGTGAAGTGGTTCGAACACCGTTGCCTGCTCGATGTGAGGTCATAAATCAGGCGAAGTGGAGTTATCTTGAGTTTCGATTATTGGGACTTATAACTTGCTTACACTACGACGTGAGGACATAAATCAGGCGATGTGGAGTGTGTTTAGTTTCGATTGCTGGGACTTGTGACATGCCTGCACCATTGTTACGTATAATACTTACATAAGTACCAGCGTTAATATTAGCTATTTTGTAGTTGAGATTATAATGTGAATAGGCGGTAGCGCTGCCTCCGCCCCACGCCATGCTTATTGGTTTTCCATCCTGTAGACTGTAGAATATCTTAAATTCATCAGAATGCGTGTGGCCGTTGAATTCAGCTGCAATGGTTGACGCGAATCTGGAAGAACATTTTTTATTAAGTTAACGCTATACGCGTACGATTATATCTCATGATGACAAGTCTAATAAAATTTTATGGTAGTAGTTTTACGTGGAAGGCTCGTCTGCGGCGTCACCACTACCGTTGCTCCTATTTCTGCCGTAAAGCAGAACTGCTGTGTTTCGGGTCGCAGGCTGTAGTACGGCAAAAAAAAACGGACAGGAGGCATCCCAACTTAGTCCTCGCGAGTAGCAACGCATACACATACGACCATAGATGCGACTTCCGTCCTAGCTAAGGTACGTGGATGTTCATGGGCTGCAATGACCACTTAAGATATTAAGATTTAATTGTTGGTAATCGAATTGTTCTTAACTAAAACAATCGGAAATTGTTATTCATACAGTTAAATGCTGTACAATGTTTTATTTAAAAATAATGTTTTGGTTTATATCCTTCATATGCATTGTAAAAACTTTCCCAGTTTAATAGTTCTGAAGGTGATAAAACGTAAAGAGTGAGAAAAACACATTCCAGTTCTGACAGAAGTTAAAGTTTTACGCCTTACGTGCCATTTAAGTTGCATTGTAGTGTAGAGTCTAACTCTACAAAATAACTAACTCTAATGTGATGTTCGGGAAAATGACAAATTTCGTAACCAATAACGCATAATATTCAAAATTTGCCACCTGCATTTCAGTCTAAGAATGAAGGCTAAGGATAATTTTCTTTCAGCTCAATTTTTTTACCTATTAACAATCCTGTTGTACTCTCTCGTCCATGTGTAGGTGAGATCGGGCACGCCTGGTGGAATGTGCGCTAAAATATGGACCTTTTCTCCCGCTAATTCTGCTTTGTGTAACTCCTGAATCAGCCAGTCCAAGTGATTCTTAGCGTCCGATGGGTCGTAGACTAACCACCTGTCAGTAATTTCATAAAATGTAAGACAGTACCTAGTATACCTTCCAAACAGTAGGCATATGACTACATATAAACCTGCCTATGTACAGGATGATTCAAAAATAAACATCAAGCCGGAAATTGAGGATAGGCTAGATGACAATTATAAGAAAAATAAAATAAAGGATCTTAGCCATGTACTTTTAAAATAACAGCCACACAAAAAAATCGACACCTTGTGATCTTTCAAATACAACAACAACAATTAACTTTTCTACATTATTTTCCATTAACCCTGAATAAAATAAAACATGACTGATCCAGTTAAAAAAAAAAAACTTTTTTGAAAAACCGTATGATTAAAACGGTTACGTAACAGTTTAAGTTTGGCTATATTGCCAAACTTAAACTGACTGTAGTGAAAAAATCATGTTACGCTATTTTGGCAAATTACGTTACAAATGCTTGGCATGCAGCCAGATCATGTGCTGGATTAACCCACAGATATTTTTTCCGGGTGATGCATCCCCGAAGAATAATAGTTAAGCTTTATGTTGTTATTATAACACTTTAGTTCTGAACAATAGCTGCTCAAAAACGTTGTATACAAAATACAAATACGTAGACAAAATTTACATTTTTAATTTCTAAATCCAGGCGGAACATGTCACGGACACCATTTAGTATGCTTATCATTAGTTGTATAGAATTTGATAACATCTTTTAGTGTTAATGTGATAAAGTCTTGGATATGAAGATTAATCAATTTTTCCTTTTCAATACATCGATACATAAATAATGTTGATAAATACAATTAGTATATCTTCAATTTCAACCCGTAACTCCGGAATATACTGGTAAAATATGTATATGGGAAAAATTTTACGAAAGCTGTATAGCTTGCTTATTAAAGCTTTAATTATGGTAGAGTCTTATGTCGAAGGCTTCTCTGCGGAGGCGCCACCGCTGCTATTCTGTCTATTTCTGCCGCAAAGCAGCAATGTGGGCACTGCTGTGTTTCGGTTCTAAGGGTGTAGTTAGGCAGAAGACACTGGACAGGAGGCATTTCAACTACGTCCTAAGGAGCATTCACATACAACCTCAGAAAGGACTTCCCTTCTAATTGAGGTTGGAAATGGATGTTCATGTGCTGCATTGACAACTGTTCATATATATGTATAAAAAAAACTTACCAGTTATATCTGTAAGCAACATTGTTATTGAGGGATATTACTCTTAGTCCATGTCTGACCGACATGGAGAATTCACCACGTTCAAGTAACGTCGCCTTTGCTTCTTCTGTGAGGTAAAATCCCCATTTATCGGCTAATGCCTTATAGAGCCAAGCAGTGCTCAATTTTTTTTCTGTCACAGATGGTGGCGCAAACCTGAAATTTGTACGGTCCAATAACATAAAAAAATAAATTAGACAATACTCCTTTTACAGTAAACTTTATTCGCATAGTGGATTAACAGGTGAATAATCATGCTCATGATACGTTTGATAACTGTGATTAGAAAAGTTTTTCTATATAAAGCAATTGAGGTTTTGGATTTAGGCTTGAAGGTAATGAGACACTCATAAAATGAATTCGGGTAATATCAGTGATAGATAATATTTTATAAATAATTTTGAATGCTAATCATTATAAAATCTGGAAATTTACTGGTTAGTAGGTTGAGATTCATGGTTTCCAATAACTGGAACGACCAGAACATCGTCTCCGAAGGTTTTTCGCATCTTGTCGATAATGTAGGCGTTCACCTCATTGATCATGTCGTATGTCGTCTCCCAAACGTGATGGTCGATGCTGTCTCCTATGTAATACACGACGTCGATGTTCTGGAATTCAATGATGTGAATTTTGTAAATATATTTAAGAAAAATTCGACACCATACTTTAACTACTAACTAACTAACGATCGTGTTTTTTATCGAATGATTTTAATTAAATCGTCTTGTTATGTTCCTTAAATCAACTATATCTATGTTAAGTATACAAAAATAGTTTAAATAAAAGATTTAAATGAGTTTTGACCGTAAGCGCCAATCTGTCAAGTCCCATCTTTATTTTATCTATAAGACAAGGTAGATCTTACGTTTTGAAAGTAACCGCTGATCTGGCAAATGCCGTCCTCCTTTTATCTATCTAGGTAGGTAGATAGAACGTAGGTTTATCTTACGATTTGAAACAGTTTCTTGAACTTCCTTAGTTGGTACATACTTTACCTTGTGTTTACCAATGGTTTCTATAACGTCGTCATAAGCCCAAATAGGACTATCACAGTTTCTGTAATCGCCCCAATAACCGGCCGGTTCAGAATTCCTGGTACTCTCGATCATTGGTTGCGATTTGCTCCGGACCTTCCGAATAGTGGACGCGACGTCCAAATTCAACGTGACGTTATCAGCGTCTCTAATGATACTCCTTTCGATGGTGTATTCATCGACGCTTGAATGAAATGTATAACGTTTTTGGGGTTTTTGACCTTTTCTACAACATGTCGGTTCCCCACAATCCGCTACACCGTAAGGTTCATAATACGGATCGATGTGCGCGTCCGTCACTATAACTGCTATGAGCGGTGTAGTGTTTTGATTCCTTCCCTAAATGTAAACATTAAACACATTGTTATCTGGATCATTGACATTGTCCCCGTTTTCCTTTTTATATGTCGAGATTATTTATTGTGACAGTGAACATTATTTGAATAATTTTTACTGTCAACAATGAATGGTAGATACAAATGTAGGCCATGATCATGGTGACAATGAATCATAAGAGGGTAATTACAAGGCATAGGTACCTAAAAGGCCAGTATCAATGGCGTAACGGCAATGCAACCAATGCGGTCGCATGGAGCCCCTGATTCAAGGTGTCCTTGCGGGCTCTAAGCGTTTCCTATATTTGAAAACATTTTTTCCGGGAGGACCCTCAAAGAAGTTTTAAGAAATGGCAAGAAGAATGTGTCCTAAATAACCGCACACGAGATTAAAATTATATAATCTTTTACGAGGAATATTAATGTACCTATGTATGTTCTTAAAAATGATGAGTGGTCCTCTAAGCTCAGTTTTTTTTTCAAAATTTTACTTTACTCGTTCTTGCGTCAGAGCGGTTTTAAAAAAGGTTGAAGTTCGAAAACTGTCTCAGGTTTAGTCCACTGCCGACGAGCTGACTTCTCGTCCAACGCTAGGCAGACCACGTTCGTTTTCAATTTCAAAGACTTCTATTTTTTTGCATTGGTGCCCGAAAAGGCTAGTTACGCCACTGGCCAGTATCTCAGAATTCAGGAAACAATAGGTTACATTACATTTTATTACAAATTAAAGTAGGTTTAAAATTTACTTAGTTTTTACAAAATATCGTTATTGTTCAATTTACCTGTGGAATTTCAACTGGATCTGGAAGCTCTACTTGCCAATCAAACCTCGGGTCTTTATAAGGACAGTTGTTGGAATTATCAATTTCTTGCAATACAAGCGTACAAAATCCGGCTGGCGTAGCTTCGGGCGCGTTTCGTATTATGTAGTTAAAAATCGGCTAAAGCAAAAAAGAAGGAACCTAGACAATTAGATACTTTGTAACAATATTTGGAACTGCATTAAACAGACTATCGAAGATAAAATTGAGGGTGTAAGAGTGTTATGACAAAGGCTCGTCTACGGCGGCACCACCGCTGCACTTATTTCGGCCGTAAAACAGCAGTCTGAACACTGCTGTGTTTCGGTTTGAAGGGTGTAGTTAGGCAGAATAAACTGGACAGGAGGCATTCCAACTTAGACCTCAGGAGTAGCAACGCTTCTACGTACGACCTCAGATAGGACCAGTCCTATTTGAGGTTGGATGCGGATGTCCATGGTAGTGACCCCTTAACATCAAGTGGCCTGCATGCTCGTTTCACGTTTTCACCATAAATTAAGTACCTACACGTATAGATTGGTATGTATGTGCCTTGGTACGTGTGTACCTACTAATACATATATTAAATCTATTGTTTCACTATCAACGATAGAGCTTTTTAAGGGCGTTTCATAGACTGATCAAATATGCTCAAAATTGATGTTTTTTTACACACAATAACCTCTTACCAAGTTTAGAACCAGGATACCGCGACAAATTTTATCACTTTCGATGCCCAGAGATATACACAATATAGTGATGGCTTCTATTAATTCTTCGTCGCTCTGACCACTCTGAACACCATCGAATAGCGCCGCTACTACGCTACGACATATTAGGCAATCTAGCGTCTGAAAATAAATGTTTCGCATTAGTCAATGTGGATAAGTACACTCAGTAATACGACTTACCACCAATTTCTGCCGTAATGCAACATTGGTCACGCTGATCTAGTGTGACCGGTCTAAAGAATTGGAATTTATCATATTGTGCTTTTACAAATTACTCATTAGTTTGCACACTTGTGACCTCTGTTGTAACATCACATTCAAAATTAATGGTATTCTTCAATTCGAATTTAAATATTCCAGACACAGTCCTACCTAAATCAGTTGGTTTCTTTCTAACTTAAAATGAAACATATGTAAATGTGGACTTCAACGCATGGCAGACTTAGTAACTTCATTATTTTAAACACCCCAAAGAATATTTAGGGTTCAATGAAACAGGTTCCTTAGCAAATAAAAGACTTATCATTATCATTTGATAAAAAACATAAATATGAAGTATGAACGATATCTGCTCATTGATAACACGTGTGAGTTATTCTGTCAAATTTAAAATCTCATAAGCGCGGATATGTGAAGCAACATGGGATAACAAAGTCTGCATGTGAATAGGTTAACATAAACGGCAATGACTTGGCAAATTTTCAACCCACTTACCATTCTAGTCTGGGTGTTATAGCTCTTCGGCGTGAAAAACGAAGGCCTGCGCATAATCTCAAAAGCATCGTTTAATCTTTGATTTTCTACATCGGATATTTCTTTCCTGACGAATTTAGTAAAAAGCTCTTCCAGTTCGTCTAAAAATGACAAAAGATTTAGTCACTAATATATTAGATATAACTTGAATTTTTCGAAATGAGTGTTTCTGTTGTTCCTACTCTTTTTTTATATTTTTATAGAATAGCAAACATACAGGCCACCTGATGTTAAGTAGTCACTGCATCCACATCTGAGGTTGTATATGGATGCGTTGCTACTCTGACACTGCTGCTTTACGGCAGAAATAGGTTGGCGGTGGTGCCGCCGCAGGCAAGCCTTCGACATAAGACTCTACCACCATCATATTGGTCTTAACAGCAAAGAAGTTCAAGCAAAACGATTCAATTGCAAGAGATATTTTAAGTAAAATTATCCGCTATCCCGTAGCCAGGAATCGCGAGAATAATACTTTAGGCCAGACGCAAACCTTCACATTTTCAATCGATGTGAATCTTGAATTCGTGTGTCATCTGGATAGTAAGATGCAAAGGTGCCACTTAATTTCCATGTTCATTGAAGCAAAACGAATTCTATCTACTTTTCATTATGAAATATTTTTATACCTTTGAAGAAAGTGTAATAAGTACAGTTACTTGAGAACTTCAGTGTTATTAAATGTACAAATACAACGCAGTTTAATATCAATGGGTGTACCTAATTGTCGCAATGGTCTTGGATATCATGAAAAATAAGCAATAAGGTTGACGTCAGCAGTGACCGTGATTTATGGTTTGAAAACTCGATAGCAGCTAATGGGCAAAATTCAGAAACTATTAAATTGGCTGTCTTCTTTTACAACCTAAGATTTTCTGGAGGACTAATAAGATTGTTTTAAATACGTATAATAGTAACAACTTTTCTTGTCATCTATAGAGTCTGTAAGATATTTTAAACTAGATCGTATGATTTTTATGTTGTACTCGACTACTGCTACGACCCTGTCGCTGGATAAGAATGTTTAAAAACAACATTTAAATAGATATAACTATATACTACAGATGTATCGCAGGTCCTACTGTACCGATCTTATTCAAACGTATCGCAATATTCAAGTCTAACCATTTATTATTTAATGGGTGACAGCCTAGTGGTTAAAAATCTTGATAACGTTCCGTTCCGTGAAGGTACTTCGTCTCTAATAGAACTCCATAATGTTCTCAAAGGCATGTGAAGTCCGTCAATCTGCACTCGGTCAGCGTATTTGATTAGGGCCTTAAACCTTCTAAACTCTGAGACGAGATCCGTGCCCATTAGTGGGACAATAATTGTTTGATGATTATATGCATTTGAACTGTGGAAGCCCCATTCATATATATTCAGCAGTTTGAGTGTGATTGGCGAACAAACATCCAAACAGAAAAAAAAAAGTTTTTTTAAATTCAGTAACCTCTAAATAGATGATGAATAGGAGTTAGATTTTAGAAATAATATAATAATATCTTCATTGTATAGAAACGACCCTGTCACAATTCTATAATTAATTGTAAGAATAAATAGATATTATGTACCTATATATTTTTTGATTTAATATGAAATTATTTTAGTGTATAAAACCGAGCTCATCTAAACGTGAAACATGATTAAAACTAAAATGTTCACTAAGACCTTCTTATGCAGTTATGCCGTGTTCAGAGTGTGTTATTCAGCACAAACAATGATTATGTCATATATTATTACACTATATTACAAAAATAATACATTATCTTACCTGAGGATAAGAGTTGTGTCGCAAGAGCGGAGCCCAACATCGCAAGTAGGACGCACACTTTCATCTTGATCGTTGGATAGTCTAACAATGAACGATAAGGGCACCTCCGCCTTTATTTATGTGCTTACATTTATTTTGTGTCTGCAATTATGTGGAAACAAATGCAAATTTAACTAAATATATCTCGAGAGCTGTCAATGAAACGCTTAAGTGTATCGATGCGGGTATCGTGAAATTAATCCATGTTACTGTAATTTATTAAATTCCTATCTACTACGTCTTTATCATTTTCTAAATCCCTTCGTTAATCAATCAGACCTATCTCATACCTTTATTGCTGATTCGCAGCGATAGCGTGGGAGGCGCGTGGAAAAACTATTTAGATTTGCGATTCGATTTAAATTACAATGTTTAACACGGCTGCCTCTAGTGTGTACGTGGGGTGATAATCAGAGTTGTACCTTACGTAATAATGCGGGATTCAAGTTAAAAAAAACGCTATGATAAAAATTATAATTGCTACTACTATTAAAAGTAAGAAAAGCGGGTAAAATAATGTGCAACACAAAATAATGTATACAAATTTATTGCCTCATTAATACATAGCAAAAATAATAACACATTTTTCGTTAAACCTCGCTCATTTCTACGTCCTCTATGTTCAAGTCGTCCAACATCTCGGCGAGGGTAATACGGGGAATGGACGGATCCATCTCATCCGTATCTATAGGTATTGTAGGAATCTTATCTTTATCCTTAAAGATGTTGATGTTCTGGCGGAAAGCTGGATCCTCTTCCAAATCGTCCAAGAACTCGTTGTAATCACTACAACACGAGTAGAAATAAATATGTCAATATACTTCTTGTATGTGGATGTAGTACAATTTTAGATTTCTCTTTTAAGTTACAACGGCAGTGTATGATAATATCTGGCGAAAATTCAAATTTAATCTTCACTGAAAGTATCTGTGCATTCTTTAATTGATTTCATCTCAGATTTTATTGCGTGACAATTTATGTAATTATGATACCCATTTTCGTTAATATTTTTGTGCAATAACGACTCGCAAGCGCGACAATAAATAGGACAAAGTTCGAGCCTAAAAGTACTGAATTTTCCAAATGCACTATTCACATAATAAATATGATAATTTTTAATTAAAAAATTGCGCAACACACATCGTCATCATCACCAACATCGAATTAAACATTACATGCTTGAACAAATCAGCTTACGCTTTCGCATATGTCTGATGTTAGAAAGTAGCTAAGGTTTCTTACGACGTGCACTGCGAGGAATAATGCCATGTGACGATTTAAAGTCCGCATGGATTTTCTATTTCTATGCAGAATTAGAAAATGTTCTATGTAGAATTGTATCTTTAAACATTATCTTAAATAATGTGACGTAAATATTTAAATTACGAATACATTTTCTTTTTCTATATTTCTTGTTATTTTTTTAATTTTATACCTTAAAAACTTGAGTAGTACTTAGTACTACTTCATACATATATTTCATTTTGTACCATTTCACATCGTCTTATTTTTAATGAATAACAAATGATTAAATAATTGATCACTTAACGTCATGTATGTGAAACAGATTGTCAATAGACAGCGTCTTCTAAATTTTTTATCAAACTCAATTAAATATTTTATATTACTATTATTTTTAATTTAAGTCTATTATTTTCCGTCCGATTTTAAACTTATTATTTATAGTACGACTATAATTATGTTTC
Source organism: Doberes anticus (assembly GCA_018250115.1). Lineage (NCBI taxonomy): Eukaryota > Metazoa > Arthropoda > Insecta > Lepidoptera > Hesperiidae > Doberes > Doberes anticus. The sequence goes on along the minus strand of DWKW01000272.1, from coordinate 4,379 downwards.
TATTCAGTTTTGGCTTGAGTACAAACAGATAAACAGACAAATAGATTACAATAGAATTGTAAAAAAAAATGTTTAATGCTGTGACTACGAAGTTCGGTTTTTTTTAATGTACAGCATATCATAGCATATACAATAAACATATTTAATAGTATGGTCTGTAACCGTAAATGGGTAACGATCACATACCGCCGAACGAATAATGAAATGAGCCCTTAGAAGTAATATTCTTTGTTTAAGGCAACAGTAAATTTTTTTCACTTACTCATTAGTGGAGCTGAGACCTTCATGTAGCTCTTCAGTCATACGCTTCAGCTTCCAGTAGCGAGCACGTCTCCTGGCTGCTTTATCTTCGTAGAACTTCTTGACCAAGAACACATCAGGAATGGCATCTCGATCTAACTTATCCAGGTTGTCATCGTTTACATTTGAGTCGCCAAGGTTGTACCTGTAGAAGGGGGAATTTACTATAGAAGCTGTATTTTGTTTATAAAAAGACACCAGGCCCCAATGAAAACCTACAAGGGTAATTAATTTAAAGCAGCCAGATTGTAGTATTTAATTTCATGAAAATTTCAAAAAGTATATGAGTAACACACATAATACAAATCTCTTCTGTCCTTAGCCAAAATTATTTTCAAGCAACCTTTTCAATTTAAAAATATGGAAAAAATATTGTAAATTAAAGAAAAGTCATGTTACCTTACAAAAAATTTAATTGTAATGATTTAAATTGGTAGCCAATGATTATAAAACAGCTGTCATACCAACCATTCAAAGATCGCTTTGTCAAAGTTAAGTGTTTATGGAAATTGAAATTCTTGAATGCGATTACCACTTTGCATCAGAGGAGGGTAGAACATTGTTTAAGTTATGGTTATGTATTATCAACTTCTGTGAAAAATCTTAAGTATAACAAAATTAATACAGTGGTTGCATTTACCCCAGAACAGAATCACCAGGTTTCAATATATGTCCCAGATGGGTTTTTGTATGAATTGGGTTGACATCCATACCCAATTCACTGCTCTTCACCACCCACACATCTGCTACAACATGTTTATTTGACACCATGCCCTGGCCTGGGAATGTTTTTTTTTCCTGAAAAAATTAAATATGAATGAATACTTATTAACTTTATTAATGTACTTAATATGCTTGTGGTGGCACTATTGCTGTGCCTGTTTCAGTCGTAAAACAGCAGTGTCATCACTGCTGTGTTTTGGTTAAGTGTGGTTAGGCTGAAGACACTGGACAGGAGGCAAATAAGTCCACAGTAGTAGCCTATATCCATATTTGTATGACCTCACATATTCCTTCGGTTCTAATTGAGCGGAAGTCCATTAGTTGCAGTAACCACTTAATATCAGGTGGCAAACCTGTATGTTCATTGCTCCTGCTGTTCCATAAAGAAAGCAAAAAAACAGCAAAAACATATAGTATTGTAGGCATACACTAAAAGTTGTTTGGGTCCCCTGTTTTATACTAGTACTGGCATTACTTTTTCGAATTACAAATATGAAAGTAACTAAGTTGTTCAATACTTACTTTTTCCTTAAGAATATCAATATCCATAACAGTATATTCAACAAGTTGTTTTGGATTACATATAGGATTGAATGGATATCTCCAATAGACTGTAGATGACAGGTCACAAACTGAAATTAGAATTAACTTATATTAAACATTAAACAACAATACATTAATAACTGTACAAAAAAATCAGGAAACACCTTTGAAAATGTAAAACTTACCTTGTCCAGTATAGGCATCAATCAAATGAATGGTACTGGTGACCCTTTGGACCAAACAAATTGGTGATATGGATCCCAGTTGGTGTGTCAACTTCTTAGGAAGACAGACCACACTGTCTTTAGACAATGGCACTATTTCAATGCTGAATGTGAACTTATAGTTATAAATATTGCTATGAATGTCATGAGAGATAAGTTTCTTGGAATGCTGACATTTTACTGGTAACACTGATTGGATAAAATCTACCATTTTTCTGGCATGATTTTCTGAAGCGTAGAAAAAGTCTAGTCCATCTGGAAAAGAAAAACAAATTTTAATTGTAATTTTCAACATAGTATTTGCTTTAGAAATTCTAACTAGGTATAACTTTATTATGGTTTCCTAACTATAACAGTCAGTAATCACATATTATACTGAAATTTCAGAGCATAAAACCACTAATTGGATATAGACAAACAGACAAGACAGTTCCAGATCCAATGGCTTCAAATAATTCACCAGTTTCCCTTTCTAAGGTAAATGTTTCTTCTAATATGTCAAGTTACGATGGTTCCTCTAGACTATAGGTTTCATTACAAGTTGTCTCTGTAGTTGTCACTGTATAAACTGTACAAACTGTTCAAGTCAGATGTTATCTATCAATCCTAATTAAGAAAAATGTTTTCATTGATTTCTACCGCATGAAATCATGCACATAGTTTTATAGCAGTCACCCAACAAACTTCACTCTATGCTAAACTTCAAGCTTCAGATCTACATAAGCTGCAGGACAAAGCAGGCTTCAATTTCTAATATTGAAGTTTGAATCATCAACTGACCATGCTTAGGTTTAATCCCAAGAGTATTGGCATGGGCCTTGTGTTTCAATATGAGCTGTTCAAGGTAGTAGAATGTCTTTCGGTTGTTAGCTCTCTGTCTCACTTGAACAAGTGCACGCCAGTAGTCTTGCGCCTCTGAACGGTGACAAGCATCACACATCTGATGCTGAATAACAAACTCCACAATGAATGTTTGTTGTAACACAGCTCCACCCATCACTTCACCTTGCACTGTTAGTTTAACCTGTAAACAAACAGATCACTAAATGTATTTAAAAAATCCCACTATCATATTAAAAAAAAATAAAGCAGAAGAAAATAAGTCTTCTCACAACAAGAGCAAAGACATTATTGATAAATTTCAAGTATCACAATAAAACAGTTGGAATTGAAAAAATATACATTATCACTGAGTACAAAACAGCAATATAAAATGTTTAATAAATGTTTTAAAATAAAATTTTTGTTGCTGTAATATGTTTTGTCTTATTCTAGCTAATGTTAAAATCCCAAATTTAAGAGAAATATTATTCTAGCTATAAAAAGGTTTTTTTTAAAGAATATGATCATAAGATTGTTAAATTATACTTTTATCCGCTTAGAGTGTGGCTCAGTCCATGCGAAGCCAGCATCCACCAACTTAACTCTGTTCAAGCCTTTTAATCTCTTCAGACACAAAGCCAGCAACTCACGGGATTCTAGAGCACACACAAGCCATTCAGCTGGCGGCTGCAAATACCTATAAATATACAAAAAGATTCATATTTGAAATGGTAGGTGGCTAAACATAACCAAATACTTTTTTAGTTTTTCACTGTTGAATAATGTTATATTATTATAAATCTGTAATTTATAGGAATAATACAGAATGGTATTCATATCAATTTTCAAATCCATTCAAGTAACATAATAAAATAGGAAAATACAAAAATACCAAATAAACTCCCTAGACAATAGATTCGTAAACATACCTTTCACATCCCCTGCAGAAAAACAGGGTAGCTTGCTTAGGTATACCATCAGTAATGTCCACATTGGCTCTTAGACATGCCACACACATATTGGAAGGATTAGGATCTATTGGCACAGCACACTGACAGCATAAACTGAAAAAATAATTTAATATTCCATAAGTTTACGATATTCTACAGAAGAGTTTACAGAAAGCCGTTGTTTTATCCTATTAATTTATAACCTCGAAATGTAGATGAAATAACTACTCACATTCGTGTACTATTCGGATGTAAAGGATTATCTGGCGCCATATACTCCATATTGATAACCACTGTTAAAAACTGTAACGATTAAAACTAGTAAAAGTTCACGTTTAATCAAAAACTAAAGTTACAATGAATGAGCAGCCGACTAAGCCAACCAATCGACCATGCAACTCTGACTGTCAGTCAATTGTGTATTTGTGTGTTTATTTGTAGCTGTATGATCAAGTATAAAGTACTCTGTGCACTATGTATTGGATCAAGATGACATTGTAACAATGACATTTGACATCAACCTATGATGTTACGTTTAACATTATAATAACTAAAAACCCAAGAATGGAAGGGTTTGTGGTGAGAAATGTACGGTGATGTCCATTAGGAAACTTTAAAAATGTTAAAAAAAGAACGTCATAGTCATGACTATTGTCAAGTTATTACAACTTGACAAATAATTTTTGCATTACAGATGAAGAGAAAGTGGCAAGGTATCCTAGTGGTTATAAATATTGACATTTCGCTCTGGTGTATCGGTTTAAATCCCAGCACATATCTCAAATTTTTCGTAATTATTATTTATAATTATTTCTGA
>DWKW01000271.1:0-18821 GCA_018250115.1 Doberes anticus | reverse complement strand
TTGTAGGTCGTATGGATTATCACGCACTCCACAAATATAAATAAATAACGTTTCACACTCATAGCCCCACAGTAGGATTAAACCTGTATCGTGGGTGCTATTGACACACACAGAAACAAGCTCACAAGCACCCAGACCAGGTACAGAAATCTAAATTCGCCATTAAAATTCCTGCCCGCTGGGAATCGAACACAGGACCCTCCGAACGGCAGACCGCACGTTGACCACGGCGCCATACGGGTCGTCGATAATAAGATGGGAATCTTTATTTTGTTATACGTTTAAAAAATTTAAGATAATACGAAGGAAAGTAACACGTTTGAATTTTTATATAAAGAACACAAAGCTATGTTAAGGTTAAATAAAAACAAAGAAAGCTCCAACAGAGGAGGACCTAGTATATAGAGTGTAGATTTTATAATTCTTCAACCACGAAGAAATAACTACGCTTCAAGTATTTAAACCTTTACGTAATCAATTACGCATTTCATAAGTACGTCTCTGTGTGCCACTGTAATAATTTTCTTGCGGATTCAACCAGTGCGCGCACGCAAGTCATGACGCGACACAACGACCGCGTGCCTGTTTATTGGGGCGTAAAATGTGTGACGCTTCAAGGTTAAGCTAGTTTGATGGTGGTAGAGTCTTATGTCGAAGGCTCGCCTGCGGCGGCACCACCGCCGCACCTATTTCTTCTATTAAGCGGCAGTGTGAGAGCTGCTATCTTTTGGTTTGAAGGGTGTGGTTAGGCAGAAGACACCGGACAAGAGGCATTCCAACTCAGTCCTCAGAACTACCAACTCATCTTCATACGACCTCAGATAGGACTTTCGTCCTATTTGAGGTTTGATGTGGATGTCCATGGGCTGCAGTGATCACTTAACATCAGGTGGGCCTGGATGCTCGTTTGCTATTCTATTAACATTAAAAAAAAGTGTTAAGTATAAGGAAAACTAAAATTTGTTCGATTTTTTTTTCGTCTAAGATCATCGCTCAGTTTAAACCGCAAAAGTTAGAAACGTTAAATTCGAAGGGCATTTTGATGTTCAGGCAGCGTTAAGGGACGCCCCCTTTTAAATGAACTGATGATTTTAATTACACTAAAACTGAGTCATCTATAACGAAACATTCTGCTGTTTGGCGGGAAGCGATCTAGCGAAACGATATTAATTTGTTTATAAATATAAGAGATATTCTTGATAGATAAACTTACTCCAGAAGTACTAGGAACTACATCCTATACCCTATTCGCTACGGCTATATCGAGCTCTATATTTTTTTTGGTATTCTTTTGTACCTTGCTGTCTCTTACTGCAACTTTTCTAGGTATTATATCTTATTCGTGCATATTTTTGGTTATCTGATTAATGTTTTTAATACGTTGATTTTAAATTAGAATCACCCGCGTTCTGTTGTAGTGTTGACTTAATCATAACTATTCGACATGTACTCGTATGTTGTAATTAGCATGAAAAATAAACAAAGAGTTGCTTATTACCCGTGTAACTGATAATCTATGCGTATTGAGTATGCTGTTGCATGTTGCATGGGTATGTTGTTGTTTTCTTATTAATCTATGTTAGTTATTCTTGAAATTCACCGTAATCGAAGATCTATCTTACTTGTCCTATAATAATCCAACTGCTTGTACCTGCCTCAAATCCAATTTGTAAATTATTCTATAATCATCAAATTGAAAACTGACCCATTGACCGTTTACTCGCAAGTCGATCATAGCTTGTGGGCTGCGGCAAGCAGTTTTACCAATATTTGCCGCTGCCCTTGCCCACGTTATGTGTTAAACTTTATCAATTATCGAGTTATGTGGCGAACTTTCCGACCCGAATACTTCACTGGCACACTTCGGTGTAGGTCGAGAGTTTGGTGCTAAGAAAGATATGTGTGAAGTGTTTTCATTAAACTATACTGTTATTTCGTTATTAATTAAATTATTCTGTGATACTGGCGTATCTCAATTAATCGTAGTTTTTAAGGGGTGAGTCAGTCATTAGATATGTGATAGCTAGTATTTTTTAGATGTGGCACAAATAAAGAAAGGTAAAAAAGAAGGTAAGTACTTCATAGGAATTTAATTTTCCTGATACAAAAGTTATTACATTTGTTATTTTAGGTTTTTTTTTTATGTAAAAGGAGCAGCGAACGAGTGGGAATTTGAGGCTACGAGGCTATCTTTCACTTTAATAAGCCGATAAGCTAAGGAAAAGAAGTGCTTTCAAAACCACAGGCTTTGCTTAAATTTTATTAAAATGTGCATTATTTCAAAATTGATGTTCATTCATGATGAGTATAAAGTTCATTTACGTCAATAATAAATAATGCGTTTTGGGTTGTTTTAAGTGGTTTTATTTAGATGTTATTCGTTGTCACTATTGTAACTTTTGCACTTAAAATTGTTCGGGTAATTTTAATTAATCCTTGTATACTATTAAAGTTTTACTATAATTATGATTAATAAAACAGCATCTTTAATACGAGGCTCCCGGATCATAAACCTAAACGCGTTAATACGATATAAGAAGCATTTCTAACTCGCGTCATTTTCTTGCGTACGGATTAGCAACTCACGCGAGATTGTTTTATATAAAAATCCGTGCGATCCCTCTTACAAGTTTTGTAAGAGTGTAGGCGTTATGTGGGCGTTTTATCTTCCTTCTTTAATAGTTAGCGAAAGTTTGCGCACATGTAGTTGGTGTCCCGAGGGGCACATAACAATGAGAGGACCGCGCCGCAACGAGAGAAATATTTTAACACTCGTTTTAGTGCCTTTATGTTGGTAGTTTAATAACGTTTTGGGAAAATGTTCCTTTGAAACTGTCATATACAATCGTTTTAGTAATAGCATTTGAAGGATTGATACGAACATTTTGCTTACCTTCTCCTTTTCTTTTTTACCAATACTTGATACAAAAGGAGCTTTGTTTCGCTAGATCGATCTTATCTATACCCGTTTTACGTAATTATTTTAAAATGATTAGTGTCGCGTTCATGTTCGCGCGTAAGAAGCTCAATACTTTTTTGGGGTTTTTGGAAAGTAGTTTTTTTTTGCGTACAAAATCGGTTCAAACAGAAGAAAAGCTTATGCAACCGTTTCCGTGTCAAAAATAAAATAATAAAACCGATTATTAAAGTGTCAAAGAAATGAGCGTGAAAACAATAAATAATTTATAACAAAATTGAAATCCAAAGATAAAGTTATACAAATATATTAGTAAAGGAAAGTAATAATAATACGTCGACAAATATTGACGTCACGCAATTTCTCCCTCGGCTCAATGTCAGAAGCTATTACAATGTCCGCCGAATTTACTTTCACTCATCACGTGGGCTTGTGCAACTGCCGCGGACTATGATTATCCGTCATCATCTCTGCTTTAAAATGTTGTTAAATTATTATACGATATACGGAAGATAAGTTTTATGCTGTTCCTATTCTGTACTTTACCACGAGTAATAATTGTTTTGACTTTAGCCTTGTATGAATCAGTTCCTCAATATGGTTGATCCCACTTTTCGATCACTGTGTTGGGCATGAATCTAATCTCAAAAACGAGAAGCGGACCTCAAGTTGGTATTTCTTTATGAACATTATGTATACTGTATAGGCGAAAATACGATATTTTTTCCATTGTTACCGACTGTCCAATACTTACGCAAATAACTCCGAATAATATGAGGTGCGTGCTGGCTCTGGTCATAGGGACCACATAGGTATATATACACATATACATTTTTGTTTGTTTGTTTTCCAGGCAGCCAAAAACTGCTGAATAGATTTGAATGGGGCTTTCACGGTTTATATGCATATGTTTAAATTTAAAAAGTGCGGTATGTTTGAACAGGATCAGCACAGTAGAACCTGACAACAGATTGACCTCTCTGTATGCACCATCATAGTCTCAGGGGGTTATTCAAAACGATTTGTTGATATTTCACCCGCCTATGTTAGATCCTACTACTTCGACTACCAGAGTAAAATAAATGGACAGTAGTTCGGATCACCTGTCCGGCTATCTCATGTTATTGTGCTCGCACGCCATTAATCAATGTCGAAGAAGGGCTCGAAAGGCGTCCATTGACCGCTTGTCAAGTCCGCCTTCGTTTTTAGACCTTAGGAAAGGTTTCTCGGATTTTTAACATTACGCCACACCCTTCTTAATGATTTAGTCGAGTGGACGAAATTCAATCAAATTCACCCAAAAGAGGAGGCATGACGGAATTTTTGATAAAATGTAGTTGGTAGGTATATTTATAAAATCCTTCCTTGAAGAGTTTTTATTCAAATAGCTAAAGCGTTTCATATGGGAAATCATGTGAGATTCCACAATTTTTGTCACTTAAATGATTAAAGTTTCATTCCAGTACTAAAAAAAGGTACTACAATTTTCAAGGTATTAATGTAGGGTATAAAACTTTTCATCTTTGTGAGTAGAGTCGTGCCCAGCAGTGGAACAGTGATTGGTTGAAGATTGTAATAAAATACTACACGACTTTACACCACAGATGTCCAAGTTATCAGAGCGCAATAAATGGACTGTATCTTGGATGATCTGTCTGACCGGCTCTCTCAAGTTCGCACTCGAATGTTCAAGTGTAGCTCTCGAGATCCTTCCATAAGCTGTCGTTCAATTTAGTCTTCGATTTAGAAATATCAAGTAACGATATTAAAATTCCGTTTTTCTTCCGTTATAATAATATAAATATATATAATAATAAAGAAAAAGGTCGTGTTCTTTGATCTCGAGTAGGATTATGACAGTAACCTCCAATTCCTCCGTAAGTAAGTTCAATTCCAAAACAGAATGTCTTCAAATATCGTGCAAATAATACTAGTTTATATAAAAAGCGGCAGCACCTGAACTCAAATTACTAGGGCGCAATAAATGGACAGTAGTTCGGATCACCTTTCCGAGTATCTCGAGTGCTCGTTCGTCATTTATCAATGTCAATGGAGCGCTGGGGTCGGGTCAGCCCACATTTTTAAACTTCAAAAAGAACGTTCTAATCCATTTCTCGGACTCCACCCTTTACTGTGATATAAAATTTTATTTTCAGGGAGTAGACGTATGTCATCTTCACGGGGTACTTCAAAGCTAGAAAGAGACGAGGAGAAATAATCCAAGAAGTATATTTAATAATTGTTTCCTTTATGTTTACTTTAGATGTATATTAATAAGATTAAATAATTAACTTATCACTTAAAAATTATAGTTAAACTTGAATTGTAAAAAAGATGTGAAGAATTGTAGTAAGTTTTCAAATACTCTTAATCTTTACCGATCTCGTATAATCTTATTTCAGTATTAGTAGTGGTGATCCTACAGCTTTGACATAGTATAGATTTTTAATGAACATCCAGGGCACCTGATGTTAGGCACCCTATGGATATACCCATCCAACCTCAAAATTACGAACATGGATCATTTGCTTCTTCTGAGGATTAAGATAAAACGAAGTGTAGTCTGCCTAACCACACTCAACCAGAAACACAGCTGTGTGAGTAATGCTATTTGTGAGTACGGCAGAAAACGGTACAGTGGTGACGGCACATCGAGATGTGGCACTAATACAATACGTATATTATATTTATATTATTATACCTATCGTGGGTATAACTTTGATGTTAATATAATAACATATCGTGTTCTTGATAGGGATAAGTAAACGTACAGCCATCTATTTGATGTACCAAGACACTCTTATTCACTTTATGCTATTTGTTTATATAGCAATATTAATCACAATAAGGGTGAATGCGAGATGGCGGAAAAACTTCTATCTTGATTTTCTTCCACGGAAATTGCGAATCTAGGCGTCAAGTTAATGAGGAGTCCTCGTGACAAATTGAATGCACAGGTCACAAAAAATAAAAGGATAGTAGAGCTTTGTTCGTACCTACAATAAAGCTTCTTAGCTTTGTTTAAGTTTTCCCCCATTTCTTCTTTAGCGCGGAAATTATTACGGTCGAATGACAGCAGCTTTCATTAACCTATCGACTTAATATGTTAATTGTGAATACTTTAAATTGTGTTTAACATTATCGATCAAAAGTTATTGAATAACCGGAGATTTAATGATTTGGTTTGTTAATAAAATTATCATTCTTATTTGTTTATATAGACCTTTATTATGGGGTGTAGGAAGATACGCTCACAATAAAGGTGGTGATTTTGTAGTTAATACATAATATGATGGTGGTAGAGTCTAGTCAAAGTCTCTGCTTCGGCGGCGCCACCGCTACACCTATTTCTGCCGTTAAGCAGCAGTGTGAGGACTGCCTTGTTTCGGTTTGTAAGGTGCGGTTAGGCAGAATACACTGGATAGGAGGCATTCCAACTTAGTCCTCAAGAATATCAACGCAACCACTCACAACCTGAGATAGGACTGCCGTCCGATTTGAGGTTGGCTGTGGATGTCCATGGGTTGCAGGGACCAGGTAACATCAGGTGGTAAGTATGCTCGTTTGCTACTATTTTATAATAGGTAATAAAATGATAATAATAAAATAAAAGCGTACATATATAACAAGTAAATATTCAACATTTCTTATGATGTATTGTAACCCAGAAGTTTTTCCACTTACCCGCTGAGGAAAAAACATCTAAAACGTTGAAGTGTAAAAAGTTAACAATCAGAAAGAAATATTATTAACACACCGAAAATCGTTTCAGGGAAGTTAAAAAGTTTACGGATCACGATCGAGCGAAGCTAGTTATGAGAATAAGGGAATTAGGTTGTATCACTGGATAAGAGCGAGAGGAAGTTACTGGTGAGCTTTACTCGTGATTGACAATTATTTTTCAACTTAACAAGTTTCTTTATCTAGAAACTTTATAGGACGTTACGGAGAAAAGTTATACTTTTATCACTGGTCCACTGGAGATTTCAGTGATTCGATGGGCTGGATGACCGCCGAGGGAGTTTAAGCGAATAAATATCCCATTCCCTTATATCGGGGCGACCTAATATGCCGTGTAATTTCTAGAATATTTCTGTGACCACAAACATAACTCTTTTGTATTTTCTATGTAACAAAATTTTCAAGAAGCTATTTCATCTATACTAATATTATAAAGAGGAAAGATTTGATTGTTTGTTTGTATTGAATAGGCTCCGAAACTACTGGACCGATTTCAAAAATTATTTTACTATTAGAATCCTACATTATCCCGGATGAACATAGGCTATATTTCATTCGAGAAAAAATAGGAATCTGCGTGAAAATTTCGACAATGTAACCTAACGTGTTAAAAAAGTACCAAAAAAGTCCTTATATCCCGTACGTCGATACGTCCCGTGTTTGAAGTGATAATCTATGGATATTGAGGATAACTTTTTAATTAACCAACTTTCGTTTATCAACATTAATTCAATTTTAATACAAAAATAAGATCGATAAAATAATTTAAAAAAAGATGATAGATGTATAGAAATGCGTAATTTTTATAAATGTAAAGTATAATAAACAGCTTATTAGAAAATTGAAACATTGATAAATAATAGATTCTAAGTCTCCCCGTCATGTGTATCAAATGGAATCAATTGAAGCATGATGTTAACCTTTTGTTTATGGGGCGAGTGTAATCCCAAATAGAACACGTGCTTTTTTCTCGGCCTCGCCTCTGCCCTTGTGATTTCAGATTATTCAGAAAAAAATTCTGTCTCTTTATGCTAAGGTTTATTTTTGAATATCCCCAGCGGGCTAAGGGGCGATCGAGCCAAGGGGGTTATTTCCAGTGTAACGCGGATAAGCGAGATTTTAATTACATGTTGGTGAATTGAAAAAAGTTTTTGTTCTGTTGACCGTGTTGCTGAGGAAATTACTTTTTGTTGTCTAATTATTAACTTTATTTTTGTTTGATAGGTACAAACTGCGAACTTATATTTTTTACGTTTTTTTTTTGTATCACATTGTTACAGTTAGTATGGAAAGGAGATAAGAACGATGTTTTACGTACACATTTATATCAGACACACTTTGCTTCGTATATCAATGCGCGACAAATAAATAATTCAGGTAACAGAAGAACCGGTCTACAATAGAGACGAAAATTAAAAATTTTGTAAAGACAGACTCAAAAAATTCTATCTTTCACATCATTGAACTAAAACCAGATGGATCCTGCCACCTCCTAATTCACATGTATGTAACAGTATTATAAAGGTGGGCAAAGCAGTCTACCACTATCTTGGTGGTAGTCTCATGTCACAGGTTCACCTGCAACGCCACCACAGTTGCACTTATTTCTGCCGTAAAGCAATAAAGTGTTTCGGTTTGAAGGGTATGGTGATGCCGAACACACCGGAGATTAGGCATTCCAACATAGTCATCATCGCAGCTCAGATAGGACTTCGGTCCTATTTGAGGTTGGATGTGGATGTCCATGGGCTGCAGTTACAACTCAAAATTAGGTGGTTTGCCTATATACATATGTATATCATATCATATCATTAACCAATTATTTTTCCACTGCTGGACACGGGTCTTCTCTCCGAGATGAGAGGGTTTAGGCAATGGTGTACCACACTGGCTAAGTACGCTGGGAGGACTTCACACGTCTTTGAGAACGTTATGGAAAACTCTCAGGCGCCCAGGTTACCTTACGATGTTTTTCTTCACCGAAAAAGCAAACAGATAATTAATGCATAATACGCACATAATTTAGACAATTTAGAAAAGATATTATTTCGAGAAGTAGAGGTGCGAGCCGAGATTTGAACCTCGACCCACCATACTCCACCATACTTACTATTTATTACTCATTTGGCGTGCATAGTCGTTTGCAATTCCGTTAATATAAAAAGAGTAATGTATCAACAAGAATCATAGCCTTGAAACAAATAACAACACACACGACATTTTCAATGCCTGGGTACGATTTATTTTCCTAAGCAAATCTGAACAAACGGTGAAAATTGTAACGGGGCCATCTCTGTACACAGAAGATTTGTAAATCTTACTGATGTCGATTGAGAGGTTTCAGAACAAAACATTTATTTCAGTTTGTATGTTTGTTGCACGTTTGTGTGTATGTTGGTCGATGACGCAAAGCGGCCGAAAAGATTTGAATGGGACTTTCACTGTTGAATACATATGATATAGTTATAGAACCAGGTATAAAGCTTGACTTCTATGTATTTACTATCATTTGAAATTAAAATCTTATTGTTTTTGGCCCACCTGCCACAAACACATAGAAATGTGTAATATGTGGTCTCACTCACTGTTTATTGCTATTGTAAACTATATATAGACAATTAAAGATTTTGTATTGTTGCTTCTTCACTGGAAATCAGCAACAAGGTCGCAGACGGTCGTTCAGTATAAGTTAAAATAATAAATGAACCAATTCCGATGGAAAAGAGTCGTACTTTCAAGTTGCACTCGCTTAAGCCTCTTCAAAGGGCGCTCAGTGATTCACATTTGAAGCGTTTAAAAGGGAGATTTAACTTCAAACGTCTATCAGCTTGAAACCTCGTTCTATCGAATTAAAAGCAAACAGACGGTATTTTTCAAACAGCTATAGCTTTTACAAAAACCACATTCACTTGTTATGCAGTCCTGAGTTCCACCTGTGGTTCGAGACCAATGTTGACGTTAACCGTATCAATTTATTAACACAAATAAAAACGGAGATACCTACTTGCTTTGTAGTCATGATATATGTTTGTTTACTTTTAATTGTAACTTTAGATTGTAGGTGGAGGTTTAGGTTGAACATAGAAATCGGTTTAAGTATAAACGTGAAGAAATCATAGACCATGATTACGAAAAGTGAAAATTGCATGAACAAAGGGACCTGGGACCGACCAGTTATACGTTGATAATTCGAGTGTAATTCAGGTTATCTATCAATTCTATTCAGGTGCGATTTACATTAGGTTTGATGTTGGTAGAGTCTTAATTCGAGGACACGAATGCGGCGGCAACACCGCTGTACTGTTTCAATTTCAAGGTTGTAGTTAGGCAGAATACACTGGACAGGAGGCATTCCACCTTAGTCCTGAAGCGTGACAACGTATCCACGTAAGACGCTGGGTGTGGATGCCCGTGGGACGAAGTGATCACTTATTACATAATATATGATCGTTTACTACTTCGTTAATAAAAAAACGCCAATCACGCTGTGTCCGGAGCCATTGCAATATTTCTAACTCAGTATCCAGAAGTAGCAACGCTGTATGCGCACGTAGGTACCTACAATCTATTAGAGGAGTTCGTCTTACTCCTTTAAAGCAAAAGAAAAACAAAATATTATGTTTTTCTTATCGCAATCGCCTAACTTTATGACTACTACAAACTCAAATCGCTATCGTTTTAAATTTATAATCTCATGATATTTCACGAGTGCTTTAGATGAAAAATTAAACGTTATCAGAAAATCCATAAATCATAATGACATGAAAATGTTCGAGACTGTTAGTAAAAGAAAATAAGTCGAGGCGTTGCTGTAGAATACTAGCAGCAGTTAGCAACATAACTTTGTAGAGCAAACACGAGCAAGCGAGAAGGTAGCCGGTGACGTCGGCGTGGGGCGTGATTAATGACCCAATAATCCGGAGCTCGCTGGCTGCCCGAGGAAGGTTCACGAAGCCGAATTGGTAGATGGTCAGAAGGTTTACTGACCAAATAGACACAAAGTATATGGCTACTCCTGTTGGTACGAACTAAGCCTTGCTTATAAGTACCTATTGACAAGTTTTCAACTGTCTTATTTAGAAATAGTATGTGCCATGAAATTTTCAAAGTTAGTTAATTTTGCTTGATTTACGGCACTTATTAATAAAATACCTTAATATACCTTTAGAGAATACAACCGAGTAGCAACAACCGAGTAGAGTAGCAACCCAGACTATACATTATCACTTTTAATTTCATTACCTCAAATGGTTCCGTAATCTGATTCTTATCGTATCGCATCTATCTATCTTATCACGTACAACGTGGATGCGTGTCTATTGCAGAGGATTAAATTAGATTGGTTAGAAGGAACCTACTGACCAGTGAGGTCCAGTGAAACACAGAAATGCAGCTTTGTGGTCAGAATTGGACTAGTGGTCGTACCGTCGTAGTCGATCGTAGACGATCTAACATCTATAATTTATAAACTACAAAGTTATTATACAACTTCCAATTTATAAAAAACAATGTTCCGAATTTAATTTTTTTTAAAGGTTTCATAGTCTAAATAAATAAACCATAGAATGACAATCAAGCTTAATCAAGTTGACAGTCTATTATTACGTAATAACGTAGAAAAGTTCCTGAATGTTCGGTTAAGTTGAGACATCGGATTCGTAATTCAGAGAGCATGACTTGGAAAACATCGATGTCTGTTACACTGCACACAAAAGGCGGGTCACGCTTTTATGCCTGCTAAGTACATTTTGCCTATATTGTTGTGTATACTAAATCTTTCTAAATAAACATATAAAGTGTTAAACAAACTTAATAAAACTAACGTACCTTAATGTGTGCACAACGATTTAAATAAAATAAACATTATTTATAGGGATAAGATTAATAAAGCCTACTTCATGATTTGACTGTCTCGAACCTAACATAGCCAATGATCTAAATTACAAAAAGCTCAGAGTGATTTTGAACCAAAATACATTTATTTTCCTTTTCAGGGTGACCAAGTTTACTCTTCGATCTGCTATAAAGGTTATTACGGCTCCACAGATGCGCATCAAAATCATCGCGTGGAAAATATCCGGTGAGAGAACGACCCCATGTCCCGACATTCGTTCCGACGTTAATTCCAGTCGCATTTGTTCCATTACATTTCCGACACAAAGTAGATACGCGTTTGCCGAATTGACTAGGTGGATGCGACCAGGCGAATCTAGAAAGAGGAGGACGGGCCGAGCATAGCACCTGAGAGCGACGAGGTGCGACGATCAAAAGTGAGAAAGATGTATTCAGAAGTGAAATAGTCTGCTGGCTGAGCACATCATCATTAACGAGCCAGAGAGGGCGGAGGGCAGCGAAGAGGCAGAGGGGGCGCGTCAGGTGGGCGAGCTCCCACGACCCGGCACACCTGCGTGCGAAATTACTCCTTACCGCTATCGCTACCAAAGATCACATTTCTTTAAAAGTCCTAAGCCAGGGCTACAGACCACGGAAAATAAATTCACGTGCACGGACATAAATATGAGAAATATCTATTTTGTTCTTCACTTTCCGCTCTATAAACGCCCAAGAGTCGATTCGAACACGGAAGTTTAAAAACAAATATTTATATTTTAATTCAACGTATTTTGTTTTAAACTATGTTTCGTGGATTAATATGCCAAATTCTGAACAATAATCTTACTTATTGTTATAGTGCATATTATGCCGAGACTGTAAAATACGAAACCCCAACTCGAGCTACCAAGATAAAAGAATGGCAACCCATTAATATTGCGGAAACATCAAAATTTCATTTCTCCAGAAAGTTGAGCGCTAACCGGCAGCGGTTTGCGAGCGGTAGTCTGTACCAGAATTGAATTTGAAGTTGGGAGTGCAGCGCTTTATTCCCCACTATAAATAACTTTGTCCTGTATAACACCGCCGAGTTTGCCAACTAACTTCACAAGTTGATGCTAACGGCATCGGCGCGATTCATAACAACTATACAGCCAAAGTTTATCCCCGTTGTAATAAAAGATATATATAATATTTTTTAAGCAATGAGAAATATTGAATGTAGTTTTGTATAAAGCGTGTTATAGGTATTGTCTAACCATATCTTAGGGTTACAGGTTCGTGTCATGTTTATGTAGCATTAAAATTTTAGTATCTCCGAAATTCCCCTAAATTGATTAAGTACCAGGAAATTAAATAAACCAGATGCATCACTTTTTGTTCAATAAAATAATGAGTTATAATTTCACACCCGACATTAATATTAAATTAAATCGGTCAGGCCTGCCGTTGAGGGGCAAGGGTCGGATATGATAAGAGAGGCCGAAATATAGGCAATATTTCGAATGTTCGGGAGGACACCGGTAAAACCGTAAATAAATCACATAAGCGGATCGAACCCAAACCTTTTATTCATACCCCGCTTTTATTCATTTGTATGATAAATTCATATAGCTCTGGGCATGTTAACAGTTTTCACAACTTATTTGGGTCATGAAATATTAAAATAAAATTAAATATGTTTAAATACGAAGACTTACACTAAATATACACTTTACACATAACGACTATGTTCGCTGTAGTAGTAATATGTATGATATCCAGTTCTTCATCATCGTCATCAACCCTATATTTTCCCACTGATGGGCACCGGTTTCCACTCGTGGTAGTGAGTGATAGCCTTGTAGTGCATGCCCGAGAGTTTTCCAAAATGTTCTCAAAGGCATGTGAAGTCCGCCAATCAGCACTTGGCCAGCGTGTTGGACTATTGCCTAACCACTCTCGGAGACAAACATATCTGAGAGGAGAACTGTGCCCTAGTAGGTATCTTATAATGAAAGTGACGGCTAAAATAATATAATAATAACAACAACAATACAACTTTAAGAGCTAAACACTAATTCTTTCACAAAAAAACAGTGAGTTAATTTATTTGTAATTACAGTTTCACAAGCGTATCTAATTTCTCCATAAAGGTACAATAGTTGCACCCTCGCGCGCTCCCCTCGTGCCGTGGTCAGGAGAGCAATAGGTGTTGAACACGTGTTAGTGATCCTAAACACAACTCAGAGCTGCGATCTATTCAATTCTCCACGCTACGATGGGCGTGACACGCAATAGTAGTTTTGTGTTGATGAGCAATAAAATTTTGTAGGGGCTTATAGATAATCGCATCATGAATGTAAGTAGGTACACTATTAATAAACGATACTTGAAACATTTTAAGTGTTGAAATAGAAACATTGGAATTGATTTTTAAACGAAATTTTGTTACTTTTCTTTACTCAAAAATCAAATTAATCTAGAATTTTTATGAAACTTAGTCGATTAATAAAGTCCGTCGGTTGTTTTGTATTATTAAAACAATAAAGAATCTTCACTTGTAAAGCAGAAAAGAACGGCAAACAAAGGTTACGTTTCAATTAATTCCAGTTCAAATTTTCTTTTTAACAAAACGAAAAGGTACGCACTGTTGAATCTGAATCTTGTGCGCGAACCATCAAATTAAAAATAAATATTGTGAAACGTCAGTATGTTACGAGTAGGCGGTGGAAAATATCAACTTTTTTTTGCGCCGGAATAGCCGATGTCGATTCACAAGGGCGGTGTGGGGAAAGGTGAATCTTTTTGTGAAGTGGAGAGAATTAATTTAACCCGCTGCGGGGTAACACGACGTGGCGTAATTGAAAAGTTTGCCCCTTGTAGGCCGACGCGACTACGCTCGACGTGCGGCCGCTACGCGCTTACGCGTCTTGAGAACAACTCGGAGCCCTGTCGGTGGTTAGACTATGTTATTATTTAATACCTTTTATATTTAAGAAACCAAAAAAACTAAATCTGCCTAAAGCACCTGTAATTGACGACCCGTATGGCGCCGCGGTCAACGTGCAGTCGGCCGTTCGGAGGGTCCTGGGTTCGATTCCCGGCGGGGCAGAAATTTGAATGATGAATTTATATTTCTGTACCTGGTCTAGGTGTTTGTGTGCTTGTTTCTTTGTTTGTCCATGGCACCCACGACACAGGTTGAATCCTACTGTGGGGCTATGAGTGTGAGATGTTTATTTATTTTATTTTATTTAATTAAAGTTATCTAAATTAGGTTATCTAAGTTATAAAAATAAATACTGCCTTCACAAATGTTAAATTGTACTAATAGCTTTAGTAAAACATCTCAGTTTAGTTGTAAATAAAATTGATTAGGCATAAACGTAGAAATTTCGAAAAGTTCAATAGTATACAAGCAAAGACCGCAGGAGTTTCATGCGAAATGTCGACATCGCAAATCAATGGTGGGCAAAGTGCTAAGAGGTGAATAATTTATTTGCGGCTTTGGCACGATTTCATCGGATCCAAGTCTATACCCAATGGCGTCAATGTAGATTTTTTTTATTCGATTGTCTGACTCTTTTATTTCATTGTATAGCAAACAGGCATGCAAGTCATTTGGTGTTAAGTGGTCACTGCAGCCCATGCACATCCACATCTAACCTCAAAAAGAACCGAAGCTATTGCTATCCCTGAGGATCAAGTTGAAATGCCTCCTGTTCGGTCTATTCTGCCTAACCACACCCTTCAAACCGAAATACAATAGTACTCACACAGAAATATTATGTAGATATGAGATAGTCTCGTGAAACCATTAAACTATGTTTAAACGATTGTAATGATCATAATACATCATGGACAGTGTTCGAAAATACTATTATCTTAGTAATTGAACAGGTCTTTTTCTCCAATCTTTCTGAAGTCATCTAAAGAGTTAAAAAATGGATTGTGAATAAATTATTTCCAATTCATAAAAGGGCATTGGTTAACTTTGAATTAAGTAGAGACCTTCGAGAAAGAAGCTTCTTGATATCGACCCTTTAACTTTTTCCACGAATATTAAGAAGTATGATCAACTTCGAGAAAGCAAAAGCCTAGTCCTCTCACAGCGTCATCGATTTTAAATTAATTTTATGAAGTTAAATTGGGGATTACGTTTATTTGATCGTCCCAAATGGCAAACTTAGCGACAGAGTTGTTTATTTTTAATGTGCTTGAATAAATTTACTCATAGATTACAAAGACTCCTACAATATTCCTATTTTTAAGCAAATATGTAGCCATATTTTACTGTGGGAAAGATTGCCTACTACTACTACTAGTAGATTGTAGATTGCCTACTAGTAACCTATTTATTGTGTATAGTAGCTATTTAAATCTCGGTCTTTCGCGCCTTAGGTCCGGGTTCAAATTCTAGGACCACCGATTTTTCGAAATTATTTGATTTGCATATTAGAAAGAACCTGTTAGTGGAATCATGTTTCGTCACAATTACGTTCTCAAAAGTAATTTGATGGTGGTCTATGTCCAGCAAAAAGGTATCCACATACAACCTCGACATGATACGTGTTAATTAGTGTAAGTGACATATACTCGTTCTAATTAACAATAAATAAATAAATAACGTTTGTAATATTTGTGGATATCAAATGAGACCCGGGCCCAACAGTGAGACATAATGGGTTGAAGATGATTGTGTGTAGTATTTGTAATTACGTAATATAATTCCATACATAAAATTTACAAAGTTGCTTTACACTTAATTGCTTTACTGCAGAAAAACGAGAGATGCAATGGTAATGCCGCAGTAGGTGAGCCTTCATACGACTTAATACTAAGACTTTACCACCATCGATCGTTCATCACCATCTTTCTGTCTGATTGAATAATGATACTGATACTGATTGGTAATGTACTTTGTAATGGAAAAAGCTTCTGAAGTTATTGTCGTTTATTGTTACTCTACCAACTTCAACTGGTTTTTAACGATTATCACAAAGTTGTAGATAGAACCTTATAAACACGCAAAGGTTTTATTACGAATCGCATTATTTACCTGTGACGTAGCAACTAAGGACATTATTCTATGAACTTTGACAGCAAAGCATTAGGCATAGTCCAGTTTCTGTTGACTTTTTGACCAGTTCCGGCGATCGTGCCTTGTTTGCTCTGCAATATTGGAGTTGGCTGATTGGCTCTTTGTTTGATAGTCAAATGCAGGAAGGGCACCAGGCGAATTAATTTTCCTCTACCGTGTTTTGAGTTTGGGATTGGGATTGCATGTAGAAACTGAACAAAAACATATCAAAATCTTTAAAGGAGAAATAGTTAAAGTAAACACTTTACTTGTAAGCATATTGAAAATGAAAACCATATTGGTAAATTCACATTAAGATGGCGCTATATGAAAACTTTGATTGCACTTTGATTGCTGCTTTTTGCCACCATTGTTTCAACAAGTTTTATCCAAATGATCTGCATTTACTGTTTGAAGATTTTATAATTTCTATTCTGTTAAATATAAAGGTAATACGGCAAACTTTACTGACCAGTGATCACCAATTGGTTGAAATTCGACCGTATTTCAAAAAAATATAAAAGACTATTGAAGAGGGACTATTAGAAATCACACAAAATTCACAATCGAGTCGATCTGACATTTCAAATTTCATTGGCGATAATATCTACTCTGTGCGACTGTGGTAGTGTGACTATGGTTTTTTTCACGTATTAATATAAAGATAAGCATTCTTTACTAATTTATTTGACACTGTCAAGCCTCCATGATACTTTTTTCTGTCTGCTCTAGCTATCAAAGCGTTAATTTATCGCAGCAATGGAGCACATTCGACATGAGTTGCGCGATATGATTTACTATGGCTATAAAAAATATTCACAGTGGACTTTCTACGAAAAGCCTAAAGAGGAGCAACAGTTTTCGATTGTTTGGTAAAAAAGAGGATGCTATAAAGATGCGGTGAAGACAGGTTAGCGACCAATCGAGGTTTCTCAAAAATTATCTAGTAAATTTTACAGCAGACCTGATGAATTACTCATATTATTTGAAGTAACCATTTACACCACTACTCTCTTCGTAAGCGTTGTTCAAGATAAGTGCCGTATCAACTCACCGAGGAGCAGAAAAGCGTGGGCTAAGTTATGGGAATTTAAGACGTCAGCTTGAAAAAAAATGGTTCTGATATATTCCTGTGAAACGGCCCATATTTATGTTAGTAGAAAATCAAAGAACGGTTAACTCAGAATGGTATGTATAGTTTTGTGTCCCAAAACTTGGTGTGACAAGCAGTCGAAATTAAAAACCCGGCACCTTCTCAGGCATGACGACAGTAATTCGCCGTAGATCTTTCCAAGAATAGTCGACTGTTTCCACTTCAAAAGTGTGTCAATTCTATACCACCTGATCCGCAATATTCTTATGACATTGTGATTCAACTTTTATACAGAACAAAAATCTTTAAAAAGATTTAAAAGTAATGAAAACGTACTGGTTGCTTATAGTTAAGCATAATACTTTTGAGGTGTCTAAATGGAGTCAGACGAATTTTAAAGGTGCTTTAAACGTAGAGTAAAGAGTATAGGTACGTGCTTAGAATACTTTAAAAAGATAAAGTGAAGGAAACATTTTATTTTTGAGTGTCTCATTTCTTTTGCCACGTAATAAATCGTAATAAAATTGTTTATTTCGTTTAAAATATTATTTTACAATGAAACGTCCTTATTTTTTCTTAAATGTTGAGATTTTTTGTACAACAATATTGAAAAACCGGGATTTGAAATTTTAATATCGAAACAATACCAGTATTATGAGAAGAGTCCGTGTCCATAGAGTAAAGTCTACTTTTCTGAATATTTAAACTACGGAGACGTGCCATCTTCCCCTTCGCTTTATTTCATGAAATCCTAAGACCGTATCGTTGTTGACTAATGGAATTAATCTATTATTCTACCACTGTGGCTGATAAGCGACCTAGCTGAAGTGAAATTGGATGAATTATAAATTGGGAATCGGTTTTCAGACTCCCAGCTTTAAGAATAAGTTCGGAATCGCTACTTGAGTTACTGTAAGGAGACAGTTTTGAATTCTGAAAAAAATCTTAACTAATAAGGTAATACTTCAATATACAATATATTCAATAAGTGAAAATATGGAATACAAACTTAACAAAATTAACGACATAAAAATTTGCGAAATTTCATTAGGTACAGATCATGCCAACTAGACTTTATCTACCTAATATATAAATTTCGTTCGAACTTGAACTCCTCCGAAACGGCTTGACCGATTCTCATGAAATTTTGTGAGTATATTGAGTAGGTCTGAGAA
>DWKW01000270.1:0-18827 GCA_018250115.1 Doberes anticus | reverse complement strand
GGTGTTTGTGTGCTTGTTTGTGTGCGTGCACGTCACAGGTTAAAGCCTACTGTGGGGATGTGAGTGTGAAGCGTTAAAAAAAAATACATATATTATAACTCAAAACTTTCCCTTCACAGAAGGTATCGAGCTGCTCGGCTACCAAAGATACGGCACGGTCCAGGGCCCACGTATAGGCAAGGAGCGCATCAACGGATCCATTCTCAAGGACAACGACCCCTTCATGTGAGTATCGCTCTTTACGACCAACGAACAATTGAATTGCATCTTTATTGACAAAATTTACGAGCTTCACAATTGGGTCGGTAATAGCCTTCCAAACATTATCGACTGTCGGTGTACCAATTCGAATGCGTCGCTTCGCTTGAGAACCAACTGGAGCACTTAAAATTCTGACTGAAAAGCAGGGAACAATCCTCTAGATACTCCCTACTAATATTATAAATGTGAATGTATGTTTGTTTGCTACGCTTTCACGCCAAAACTACTCCACCGATTATCATGGAACTTTGTACGCATATTCTTAGAGGTATTAGAAAGGGCATAGGATACCTTTTATTAAAAAAAAATATATAAAAATAATGTACGCAGAGATAATTGTTTGTTAAACAAATTTGAAAATCTAGCAACTTCAAAGCCTTAAAATTATTATCTTATAGTTAATACCTTCAGGTGTTTTGAATTTTGGTATATTTCAGAATATACAATGTGTCCGGTCATGACCTAGCGATAATTTAAGGTTAGAAAATGTACCTAATTTCATCGACAAACACCCATATATGGGGGTTTACCCCCCCTCTTGTCGGAGTAGCCGCCATTTCAATTTTTTTTATTCTTGTAGATACCTCTGCCAAAAGATGCCGATATCTCTGACCAGAAAGGTCCTACAGATGTAAAAAAAAATGTTATTTAAAAGGTAAAAATAGCATCTATCAAATGAAAGTAAAACATCATGGAAAGTTTTGCTACAAAATATCTCAAAAAAATTACAATTCTCATTTAAGTAAAAAAAAATTGAGTGTTGTTTTTAATTTTTCTTAACGTACTTCAAAAACTAGCACATTGATACTAAACTTTTCAATACTGTCCTAATACCTAACGATATTACTTACAAATTGACATTAAATTGTTGTCGTAGTTGCATAACTCCAGAGTTAGCGTTGTTCAGATATGACCCTTTTGCGAGGGTCCCAAACCCATGTAGAGCTACCTGCTACGATGAATAGTGTTTGTGTGACAAGGAAGGAAAATGATTGGGTTTACTGTTAGGGCGGTGAATAAGTAGGACAAAAAATTATGATTGACCAGCGCAGGCAGCGAAGATTAATGTTTGTTAGATCAGGTCCTTCGTTCTACGTTGCGATCGCTACTATTCCGTTCCTTTTTGTGTGCTATTCCTTCACCGAGATATCTTTTTTTTTATCTTAAAAGAGCAAACGAGCACGCAGGCCACCTGATGTTAAGTGGTCACTGCAGCCCGTGGACATCCGCATTAAACCTCAACTAGGACGAAACTCCTATCTGAGGTCGTATGTGGCTGCGTTGCTACTCATGAGGACTAAGTTGGAATGCCTCTTGTTTGGTGTCCTCTGCCTTACCACACACACCCTTCAAACCGAAACACAGCAGTTATCACACTGCTGCTTTACGGCAGAAATAGGTGTTGCGGTGGTGCCGCCGCAGGCGAATCTTTGGCATAAGACTCTACCACCATCAAATTCAATTCAAAGCCAATTCTCGAAACCTATTTTTTACGGATCAAATGACTAGCCCCTATTTCGCACGATTATAATTTACTAATGTGATCTACATCAAAAAGCACTAGTACCTACTTGTAAATTACATATTTATCGCATCGTATAACTATCCCATCAAATGGATCGGTTAGCGCTTTGATATTAACAGTTCATCGTTACGAAACGTGCATTTAGCGGGAAAAGATTTTTGACATACATATACTCGTTTATGACAACATACAGCTATGCATCGTCATAGTAGTTGTCAAATTATATGGTGCTGTTTTTTTGCCACTTACATCACCCACTTGCTCACTTGTAGTAAATTGCAATATAAAACGGTGTAGATAACATGATGAATTGATGATGGTAGAAGCTTATGTCGAAGGCAGTTAGGTGAGGTTAGGCAGAATACACTTTACAAGCGGTTTTAATCGGGAGTAGCGCCGCGTCTACGTACGATCTCAGAAAAAAAAATGCCTGTTTGTTTTTTTTTAAATCTTATTTTTAAATTAACGTTCTTAATAGTTCATAATTGTATATTCTACAGAATCAGGCTGAATCAGCCAACAAAGGTTCAAATCTGAAAGGTTCAGTCGAGTGCTCATTTTTATGCCTTCGAAAAATATAGAAGTCGATAAGTAACGATATGGAAATTTTTAATAATTTCAGATTCACGAGAATGGTGGTTTGGTTAGTGGTTCAAACCTGTACGTACGGTTTGAAGAGTATAGTCAAATGTTAACGTACCTACTAAGACAGACTACACTGAGACACTCTCAACAAGTGAGTATTATATATATATGTATATACATATTCAGTTCGGTATATTTTATTAAGTAACTATCAGTAAATCGGATTATGTTTATTATACTGGAACATGGAAAATGAACAGAATTTCATTGCCGTCGTAGTTACCTTCAAACAACTTAATTTTCAAATGAATCAGTAAGGGTGCTGTAAGACTTATCTGCTTTAAATGGCAGCGAGGAGTGCATCGGATTACCGTGACGGACGAACAGGAGACAGACAGCTCGGTCACGCTCGCGAACCCGCATTTGTCTTTTCACGCCGCGTCAGTCCGCATTGCCGACAAAGAAAAATAAAATTACATACTTTCAAGCATATAATCAAATACGCATATACATCGTAAAATGGAAGACTAAAACGTTCAATGAGGTTATTAAGTTTGTTCTTTTCAGACAATATAACTAAGATATAAATACTTAAAACTTATTTACAGGTAACGACTGTAACGACTACGTATCTTCTGGTGGCCTGCATGCTTATTTATTTTTCCGTTAATATAGACTAAAAATATATACTAGGAAATGCAAAAAAAATCGTTAGTCGTAGAAAAATGTTGGTTACATTATGGGAGTATCATCGTCTTATGTATGTATGTATGTGACATTATTCAGATCTGTCACGTATAAAATAAATTCAGATTTAAATATATATGTACATACATCGTACACGGCAGGTACGTTACACAATTTGAGATTAAATTATTGTTCAATTTTCGTTTTACTACAGTTTTTAGGTATTCGTATATGTATTATCTAAAAGCAAGTTTAATATAATACCGAAAAAACGTAAATTACTAATTAAAATAAAAAATCTTAAATTCCTAATTAGATCTTAATGTATGAATTAGTTGATATTTAAAATTTACACATCGTTTGTTCTTTTGGTTTACGTTTCTAGAATGTTTTAAGTCTGTTTAAATATAGGTATATTGTAAGGTCAATAACTGATAATTGTAATAAAATTATACCAAAATTATTCTTACATGGTCGATAGAATATAAAGTTATACACTGCTTTTTACTACTAATTCAAACTTCTCAATGACTGATTTTTTTATTCAAATAATGCTACTTATAACAAAACAGTTTTATTACACATAGTTTGAATTCGACTTTTTTTTGTAAAAACATAGCAAACGAGCATACAGGTCACCTGATGTTAAGTGCTCCCTTCAGCCAATCCACATCCAAAATCAAACCGGATGGAAGTTCTATCACAGGTTGTGTGCGGATGCGTTGTTATTCTTGAGAACTAAGTTGGAATGCCTCCTGGCCAGTCTATTCTGCCTAACCGCACCCTTCAACCTGAGACCACAGCAGTGCTCAAACTGCTGCTAACGGCAGAAATAAGTGCAGCGGTGGTACCGCCGCAGGTGAGCCTTGGACATAAGACTCTACCACCATCAAATAAAAAACATAAGTAAATAGTAGCGTACTGAGAAATAACCGCTCTGCTTCATCCTCAACTGCCTACGCGCTTACCCTTAAGGTGAAACGGCGATAAAAAACGAGAAATTCGTTTCTTGAACCTGTTATTCTATAATTCGTGAAGCCTCGGGCGCATAATAACTGTAATAAACAACGTGTACGCGGGCCCCATAAGTCACATATAGCCGCACTGTGATAGCACCCATTACTAAAATACGTGAATAAAAGCACCGATCGGTTATTACAATACTGGCGGTTGTACTGGCTCTTAAAGGTAACCGATCATTTAAAGATCCAATACTCTACGCAGAATTGTGCAATGCAATTTCTTAGGGCTTAAGGCGACTGTGTATTGTTGAGTATGATGAATGATGTTATCGATGACGAGCGAATCAATTATCCCCGTGATCTCGTCTAAAATTAAAAATTGTTGGCAATTTGCAACTACTTACATGTACTCAGAGAATTTATTATTAAGTTCGTTTAATCCCATTAGGAAATGCGTACAGTAAGTACATCTTCTTTGAGTGAATAGCAGTTGCGTGCGTTACGTCCATTGCAGACAAATGAACGCGTACCTTCAACAGGTAATATTTTACTCTATTACCATTATTATAATTGAAGAGATAAACTTTAGAATATGAAGTACGGCCTGACTCACATGGAGCTAAAGAGTATTATTAGTTTCAATTCAAAGGCCCCTTATGACAGAACAAGACGAGAAGAGAAACGCTCGTCACGTTTCACGATATTTCCCGCGCTCCCACACAACTAGTCACGAACTTATACTTCACTTAATTAACGTAAATAAGACAGTTTTGCGAACGAAAAAACAAACGGAACGCTGCGGTCGATGTTTCGCTGAAACCGGATCCGCGGATTGAAGAGCTCTTCGTCGGCGGCCGTCTTAGCCCACACTTTATGCCACTTTTTTATTTTTAATGAGCCCTTTTATCGTGACGTTAATAATCCACGGGAAGAATTTCAGAAATTATTATGATGCTGGCCTAACAAAGCGGCCGAGTTTCCAAACATTGTAGGCTTTTAAAGGCATACATAAATGTCTCTGAATACTATTTAATAAGTAAAATATTGTATATTTGAACTTCGAAGCTGGTCTTATAAATTCGTAATTAAGGTCCCAGTTTTTTCCCAGTTTAATAAAATTCATAATAATTGGCGTCTATGTACATACTTCTTGGCCATTTGACAGATACAAGCAATCTTCTTTATAAATAAAAATTCAGCCCGCGTATGTTTGTGATCGCAAAACTCCAGAAGTAGTACGTCGATTGACTGCAAATTTTGACAAAACGTTGCATTCATATACGCGCGTGTTTATGCGTGAAGATATTGAGTTTTTTTTTTTTTAATTTAATATAGCCACCGAAACGCAAGGACGTTTGAATTAATATGAATTAAAGAAATATTGAATTAAATGACGTGTTTTCTCGGTGAAATACTTTTATTTACTTTCCCATTCATTTTTTACACGGAACCACAGCAAAGCGTGGCCGGGTTTAGCTATATAGTTGAATTTAAAAACATTATGTATAACACATAACTCTAACCCTTGCAGACTAAAAAATGCTTTCAATTCTTACAAGTCACTGCAGATATAATGCAAGTTGCCACTTACCGTTGCTTCTCGACCGTGAACAAATGCTTCCCATGACAGGAACAAAACCGCGGACTCACTGCTCTTTGTTGAAAAAAACCCTCCTTGACTTCTGATTGAATTCCCAGTTATAATTTTGTACTCGGGAATGTAATCTGTCTGCTAAATGTACTTGTTATTTTTCTGAGTCATTTCACAAATAAAATCTTTGAATTTTTATTTGTAAGACATCAGACTAATACGACTACGAACTATGTCTATGAAAGTGAAATTCTAATAACTTGTTACATCACAATTTTTATTTCTAAAAGTAAAGTGTTCATAATAAATGACTTATTGATTAATTGTTATCCATCATTGTCCCACTGCTAGCGCCTTTTATAAACTTATCGATAGACCGTCGGTCAGGCAGGTTTCCTTATGATTTTTTTCTTTAGTTTAAAAATCAATATTTGTTATAACCGGAGACAACCTAGTCAAGTTCAAATCACAGCACGCACCACTGCCTTATTAATGTTCTGTGCTCTTTTTTTGTTACGGCCGGGAATTTTTCTAAAGGATACCCGTGACCTCTTTGGTGAGAGATCAAGGCACGGGGGGGAGGGGAGCCGTGATAGAACCTGATAAATAAGATATGTGAATTTCACCAATCCGCAGTCAGCCAGCATGGTGGAGTATGAGCTTAGCCTTTTCATCTTTAAGAGGAGAACCATGACCAGCAGTAGGGCATTAGGGGGTTGCTGATGATAAAGAAGGTAAATATGTTCAGTTTGAAGCTGATTATAAAGCACGAATACGTGACAACTTGCTATCCCATTGTAACCTTATTCCTTTTTAAAATATGCGTTCTATCATTAGTTTAAAGCATTTTATATGAAGTAGCGATCGTTGTCTACGAACAAAACAATAGTAAAAGCGTAGTACTGGATAGCTCGTTACAGCGTGTCTTGTAGCACTGTAAGGATAGTGTATGTGTGCCATATTGTGGAGGACCGGTCGCACACCTGCCGCGGGCACACGCCACGCAAGCTGCACGCACACTGGCCGAGTTACGCATCAGTGGTCCAATAAGGAATTTAATCCCACTTCAGAGATATGACATTAGTATCATTTGATTTAATGGTGACAGAGTCTTATATCCCGGCTCGCCTGCGGCGGCACCACCTTTGCACCTATTTCTGCCGTAAAGCAGCATTGTGGCCACTGTTGTGTTTCAATTTGACGGGTGTAGTTAGGCAGAAGACGCGACATGAGGCATTCCAACTTAGTCATCGGGAGTAGCAACGCATACATACTACATCAGATAAGATTTCCGTCCTATTTAAGGTTGGATGTGGATGTTCATGGGCTGCAATGACCACTTAATATCAGACGGCCTGTACGCCCGTTTGCTATTTTATTACAAAAAAATAAAAAATTGTATTAAATGCAAATAATGTAATAAGGCCCGTTTAAGCTTGTTCACGCGTGCAGAATATCCTCCTGATATTATCAGTTAACATTTTACGGTCACGTAAATAAATACCTACAATATAAAACAATAATTCTTTAATTCTTTATTGCACAGCGAAACGCAAAAGGAATATTCCATACAGTGTAACATTTATAAAATGACACGCAGTAGGCGGTCTTATCGCTCAAAACCCGATCTCTTTTTTTGAAAATTTTTGAGAGAATAATAGATGACAAAGGCATGTGAAGTCTGCCCAGCCGCACTTGGCCAGCGTGGTGGGTTGATGATGAATATATAGCAGAAAAAGAGAAGGATGCGCAGAAAATGTAATTCAATTTACCTACTACAATATAGTAATTACCTCATAACAATGATAAAATACGCCGCATTTTCGCGCTTACATTATTCAGCTATATACGCTATGTGTAGAATATAAACATACAAATTCGTTAAAATTGCAATTGCAACTAAGTACCTTAGTAATTTTACAATAAACGAGTCCCAAATACAAAATGATCAGCCGACTGCGCAGTACACGCTCATCCTTACCAGTCCTCGCTATGCGCAAGCGCAAGATAAGCCAGGACGTGCGCATTTTATTTATTTTAACATTTTTAAGGCGGCCGCGTTCGCGTAGGCGTTTTATTTCTTATTGCGCGCCGCGGCGGTAAGTCACGAACTGGCCCGTACCACCTTGAGGGCTAAATAGCACCTACACGAACACCACCTACCTCTTTACTCCCTACTGAAATAGGACGAGTGCTATCTCGAGCGTCTTTTATAAAATATCCATACATTACGAAGGGCAAGGTCCTCTCTGCACGCCTTTTTATCGTGAAATAAGCAACACGTTCAGATTTAAAAAGGTCACGCTGTTTAAATGTTTGCGGTATTAAGAAAATCGCACTTTATAAATTTATGATACTTGATACAGAGATACCGCTTTAACTATAGTGCTACTATGTTACCTACTCTACATTTTATTTAGTGTTCTTACACAGTTCCATTGGAGAGGTGTCATAATATAGTTCGAAATAAATTTTATCGTCGTGATCCATGATGAACGATTAATTTAAAAGACGTCATTCGTATTTGCATGTATAATACTTGGGTATTTTTAACTTGAAGCTGATTTATGAATAATTGAAATAGTAGGTAATCACCTGCGACCAATTCTCAACATCGCCCTGCATTGATGGTAGATAAGATTTTCACTCGGATTTAATTCCCCCTCTGTAGAAACAGGCTTTAGATGTTAAAGTGTAAATAAATTACTTAAAACAAAATATTGAAATATTACCCATAACGCTATGAAACATAATAAAATATTAACGTCAAATGATTATGCTTATCGAAACCTAAACGTTAACTGCCGGTTCTAATCATCGACGAGTCGTTAATGATGACAATAAAACGTTATGTTATGCAGTAACTAGTGACTGACACGACACGACACGACTGACTGCTGCAGTTAGTGACTACTGTTATTTGATAGTGGTAGAGTCTCGCTCTGTTGTAGACGCTCGTCTGTTGAAGGCTCGCCTACGGCGGCACCACCTCTGCACCTAATACTGTCGTAAAGCAGCAGTGAGGTAACTAGTGTGTTTCGGTTTGAAGGGTGTGGTTAGGCAGAAGACACCGGACGTGAGGCATACAACCTCAGATAGAACTTTTATTTTTATTTTTAGAAATTACGTTACTTTGTCTGTTTGTCCGGTGGCCGATCACGCAAAAACTGCTAAATAGATTTGAATGTAACGTTCAAATTTTAAATGCATTATACTTAAATGTTCCGGTTAGACATAAATACTAAAATACTAATGTGCATTTTTCAGAAATATTATTAAAAAGGCGTTACGATATTTCTTTTCGTTTTTCTGCCTATAGCACATGTATTAACAATAAAAAGGTACGTAACTGAGCGTGTGATAAATTTTGTAATTTCACGTCATATTTCTTGTGCTTTATCATACTTTACACTTCATCACACTTCTTATTTAAGTTCTTTGTTCTTACTCAGGACTGCTTATAGCGATAAGTGAGATGAAGAAAGATGTCAGAGCGATCAAGATGGCTAAGCTAAGTGACTTGAGTAAGTTATACATAATTACATGTTACTGCAGACTGCAACTATAAAACAGAAACGAGTCAGAGGATCCCTTCATCGCCTATCTATAGACACTTATCTCTCCAAGTATTAACATAACTCGGTGAAAGGTGAAAATAATGGAATGTTATCAGCCTTGTATTACTCCCTATCGGTCAGTTCCAAACATACATACTCTTATTAGTCTGAATAGCAACGTTCCGTACAATATAATTTTCCTCGAGTGACAGGTGTTATTTCTATTCTATAAACTTTGCTTATGAGAAAAAGTCAACTTTTTTGCAATATCAAATTTCTTTAATAATACTGCAGTGAAAAACATATTAATGGTAATTTATTAATTTCTGTGATAAAAAACACCACTTTAAATATCTAACTCCAATATAACTGCCCGCTATGAAAATTAATTTTTTTTTAATTCGGCTTGAACATCGAAAATTCAGCTTTTATTGAATCAAGAAGTTTGATTCTTGGGGCTATCTAAAGTGTCTATTGAGATTTAGATCTGTTTAGACTTTGAAATCGATTGGTGGTCCGGTCGAGAAAAAATTGTCATTTTAGTCATATAAATTTAAATTTTCTACCGATCGACTTTTTGCATTAAAAATAAAACTAGCTTCAAAGGCCGCAAGTGTCGTTAAAATTTGTTGATTCGTTTAAGAGATATCATTGACCAAAAATAAATATTTCATAACATAACGTAATATACATTTATTGTTACGTTTCTTGTAGGTATGTAGCGGAAAGTTTAAGAGTGGGCCTCCAGGTCAACCGGATTCCAGATTCATTCAATCTATGCTCCACAATTCTTGTAAACTAATATGCAATGTCGATTTAATGCCGATTCTACATTAAATTTTCTGCTTAGTTATACAATTTTAATCGTAATCGTTTAATTTCATCGATTCTTCTGTTCGAGTTCGATTCAATCGAGTCTTGTGTTTATATGTATATTACTATTTCTGCTGTAAAGCACACCGAAACACAGCAATGCTCACAAAAACATACATAAGTCTGAAGCATGTGAAGCTTGAAGAGTGTAGTTAGGCAGAATATACTAGACAATAGGAATTATATCTTAGATCTCAATAATATCAATGCATTCGCGTACGATCTCAAATAGGACTTCGGACCTATTTGAGGTTAGATGCGGATGTCCATAGGTAGCAGATATATTTATTATCAAGTGACCTGCATATTTGTTTTCTATTTCTCTACAACTAAATATTATAAACAAACTTCTTTAGCACGTCTTTTATTTACCATCATTTATTTATTACCGACATGTTTGTGGCTATTATATTGAATTTAATGGTCTATGATATTTCAATATAAGTGATATTTTAAATAATCCTCATAAAACCTTTTATCCCATTATACTGAAAGCAAGTAGGTAACAAACATGTACTCATAACTCTTCTAAGAACTGTTGGCTATCTTATATGCGCATGTAGCAAACCCAATCAAAATGTACGCGAAGCCTGGCATATTATTCGCAGTAATCATCGATTCAATTTATTTATTGAATCTGAAGATTACTTAAATAAAATTATAAGATGAAACGTACGGTCCCTCTCTGCGGTTATTCAGCGTGTGCATGCAATAGATTAGAAAGTTGTTTGTGGTTCCGGCTTCTGAGTTTTCAACATCAATAAAACTGATGTATCTACAGCCTGTATACTATTTTATAAAATACAAATATTTGTATTGCACGGCTATAAAGCTGTAAATAATAATTAATTGAATATAAATGACACATAATTAGATAAAAAGGCTTATTTTGTTTATCAATATTACATTGCTTATTTTAACTGTACATATATGGCTAATATTTGTTCTTAAGGGTGCAAGTATTTATAAACATGATTCGCGTGAGCTTGCACGCAATTAGTCTTTAATTTTATTTAATGACAAGCAGATATCTTAACAACTTACATTATCTACTACATTAATAGTATTTATGATAATGATATCAATTTTAATTTTAGAGTTATAAACTTTTATGGTGGTAGAGTCTTATGTCGAAGGCTCGCCTGCGGCGGCATCACTGTTACACCTATTTCTGCAGTAAAGCAGCAATGTGAGAACGGCTGTGTTTCGGTTTGGAGGGTGTAATTAGGGAGACGACACTGGACGGAAGGTATTCCAACGTAGTCCTCAGGAGTAGCAACGCACAACCTCAGGTGTGGATGTCCATGGGCTGAGAGAGACCACTTAACATCAAGTGGCCTGCATGCTCGTTTGCTATTCTGTTATATATTTTTTTTTAAACTTAGTCTTCAGGAGTACGACCACAGATACAACTTAATATTTATTTTTGGTTGGTTGTGCGGCCATTGGCTGTAGAGACCATTATGCAACAGGTTTTGTTAAATAACTCCTACGGAAGGGAGCCACGATGTGCCAATATATGTATCATAAGTTTGTTACTCAGGAATGCATTAGCTTAAATAAATGAATTTAGACCATGTCTTGAATTAACGTAAAAGGATTCTTTTTATCCCGGAAAAATGTTTTCTATTTGTGATTGTGATTTAAAAAAAAGCAATTTAAATTGTTTGAAAATTTGGGCAAACGCCATTTTGAAATTATGGCCCGATTTCAATATTTCAAATTAATTCGTAGTATAAAACAGTTACTTTTAAAAGAGTATCTTACCTCACTATTGCATTTTATTATACGAAAACGTAAGTGAAATTGAACGACGCTATAAAGAACAACTCAACCAATTTTTTTTTTTTTATTTACTTCTACAGTAGTTTTCATCGTATAGCAACACTAGTGTACACAGATATATAATTATAATTCCAACCGTTGGATGTCGTGACAAGTCCGTCCTCCCGCGGTCGCGCTGCGCACGCGCTTCGCACCAGTCGCCAATTATATTAAAGTAGATTTAAAAGCTTGCCTACTTAAATTAATCATCTAAACATATATGTATGTCAAACCACTCTTTTCAATTCTAGTTTTTTTTGCGATGTTGATTCTGTGCGAAAAGTTATTTTATGTTCAAAATTTATATTAATGTTATAAAAATAAGCGACTACTTCAAGTGCAGGTAATACTCGTTCTGAGCGTTTATTCCTCATGAACCCTGGACTACTGGACGCGAATCTCCTCTCAGCAATGATAAGGTTTAAAACCGTAGTCGGACTTGTCATGCCTTTAAGATCATTATAGGGAACTCTTAGGTTTCTGCAGGTTACCTCACGATGTTTTCCTTCTCCGGTAAAATAAGTAATATCTAATTAAGTTGTAATACGTAAAAAACTTCAAAAAATTAGAGGCGCGTGCGGATATTTCAACCCCAACTTTACGGAGTGGGAGGTCGAGATCCTTAATCACTATGCCATCCCCTATGCTACATTATTATTAGAACACCGATGATTTGTAAGTTCATAATTTTATTGCAAATTTACCATTACGCACGCGGTCAGTAACGTTATTACTGTACGATTGTAGGTAGATTAAATTGAACAGAAGGCATTGCGACGTAGAGCCTACTCAGGGATAACAACACATCATATGCAAACTTCGTTCCTATTTGGGAGTCACTGTAGCTGTATTGCCACCACTGACCGCTAAACATCAGGTAGCGACGCTCTTTTGCTACTTTGTTAAAAAGAATCTGCATTATAAATTAGTGTTATTATTTCCACACACAGTAAGAAGTACCTTTATAAATTGCAAACTTTAGATTTAAAAAGTTATTTTTGTTCTGACTTTGATAAGAAAACCATAAACACCTTCATCTACTATGTTAAAGGGCCATTAAATATGCTAAATTTAGCTTTTATGTACCAATAAAATTATCTATAAACCAATGAATGAATAAATCCGAATTAGGACCATTAAAATGGTTTGACATGAAGCACGCCATGGGCATTTTATTATTTTCTATAAATATTTTCGTAATGCTATTTGCGATAAAGATAAAAAAATACAAAGTAGGTGTATGTTTTTTAACACAATTTGCTAAATGTTTACACTAGCGCTTATCAAAGTTCATATGCCACAATTTATTATTTTATTTAGTAAGTGAAATTTAATGAGACTACTAACTACTTATGGTAGAGCATCATACTCAGTGCTAACTGAATAGTTATTATTATATAGCTATTATGTTAATTAATTCATGCAAAATTAAAACTCGGTGTCAGCATTTAAATCGAGATAAATTAACTAAAGAAAATAGAAAGTACATAATAGTAAAGAAAAACATGCTTATATCCTCGCACTAGGATTCCCTGTGTCTAGGGTACTATGGACACAAACATACAAGAACACATACATACCATACATACATATTTATATATATATACATATCCATATATATACATCCACCTCAGAAAAATCTATCATCAACCCATTATTGTCCCACTGCTGGGCACGGTTTTCTCTCAGAGATGAGAGAGTTAATTATCAGAGTTAAGAATTAATTATCTGAAAAATACTAATCTAAATTCATGACACAATTTTCTGTTCCGCTGCGAATCGTACTCAGAACCCTCTAAATGGCAGACTGGATCATGGATGAATCAACCACTGAGTCATACGGTTCGTCAATTATCTGCCATACATGTCATAAAAGCCTGTATTTTATTATGCTCAACTAGTGTGTGGAAAATTTTGTTACTGCATAATAGCTACATGCTATTATTTAAATTGATTAAAAGTGATTAGTTTTTAAAGGTATTTGAATATTAACATAATTTTGGAATATTCCAAACATCACGAATTATTCAGTTATTTTAGGAATTACATACAATTAAATTTCTGAAATCCAAATTATATAATTACTTATTATTGATATCAGTTATCATTGAAATGACAACCCCGATGGCGGAGCGGTCAATATGCCGGTCCAACATTCAGAGGGTTCTGGGTTCGATTCCGAGTACATCGGAAATTTTTAATTTAGATTTCTGTTTTTTGACTGGGTGTACGTGTTCTTGTCTTTGTATGTGTTCCACTATACAAAAAAACGAACAGGAAAGCGTTTGGTTACGAGTGTAAAGCGTCATTTATTTATAAAGTTCGCCCAAGTTTGAGATACGGTGTGTTGACGAAGGTTGGTGCAGGAGTCGCCGCCGCTCGATAAAATTCCCGTCTGGCCATTTTATTTTAAGGTGCGCATTAACAGCATGGGTAATTAAGCATCGAAATGTCGCCGCCATTCTGTACGAAGGCGTCGCCCTAAGTAATGTCCACTACACAACCCACTTTAACGCAGCATCCACAACCGTAAAGTATAAATGCAATTAAGAACTTCGCCGAAACAGAAAACTTGTTTAATTACCAACAAAAACTCATTATTGTCATTACTTAAACAAGAATGTATAAATGTATATTCAATTGTATGTTCAAAATTTAGTTGAATAATTCTTCAGGCTTCGCATAAATATGCCGTGGAAAGCGTGTTAATTTCCATCCACATGAACGTAGATATAACATCCCTCCGCGCCTAATTAACTATGGTGATAGGTGTTTTGAATGGACGGCATGCTACGCATTTTGACCACCTGTTCCGTGGAGTGACGAAACAAAAAGTAAGGTACGCTAAATTCAATTGGATAATCAATTCAATTAATTCGAAAGGATAGCTACCTTCCAATCGCTGACGATGGAACGTGACCGTAATTGGTACGATTAATGCTCGCTCCGAAGAATCGATTCATTCTTTGTATCGAGATCAGACATATTGAAGGCATGTTCGGAATGAATTGAACTCAAAATTAACTAGCTGCCCTTCGCTGAATAGAGATAAAATCGTTAATGAACCTTTGAAACAGACAGGTAGCTCGCGTAGTGGATAATCTATTGCTGCAAAACTGTTTTTAGTATAAAATACGTGTGCACAATGCATTGCGCAGTGGTTTTATGGCAAAATTTATCGTAATTTGTTTTAAATTAGTCTGTAACTTACACCATTGTTAAAGAGGGTTCGTTCAATATCTTTCGTTTCTCTATTGTGTTGTGTCTACAAGTACGATTGGCTATTTATGTATCTATATATCCAATGTATGCCATGTTCGCGCTTATTTTTAGCTTAGTAGCGAAAGCTGAAAGGTTGAAGGCTGATTATAGTAAATAATCGGAATTGATACGGTACTATTCTACCACTCCATACAAGTCTTACTGTATGTTTACTTTGAGATTAAGACGTCAACAGGGTTTAAGCTGATTACGGGCTTTGACAAACCGGTCCAAGTTTTAAGACGTGTTGAGGCATATTCTAACAATAATAAAAAGTACAAAGGGTCTTGTGGCGGGTCTGACGAGCACGTGCGGCGCATGCGCGGTGGGTGGTTGATGCTTCGTTGTTTTTGCATTTTTTTGTCTAACTTGACACGTGATCTCCTTGTAAACAGCATTTGGGACAATATAAGCAAAATTAATGGCTTGTGGTCGAGTCTGTCACATCTCATACAGTCGGACCGAAAAAAAAGACATTATTACTTACGGTAGGACCAGCCTACGGAAGGGCGAACGCAGCAGTCGCTCCAGTGTATCAAATAAACGAGCATAGATGTTTTAAATAGACAAATTAGACAAAGATTTAATTAATATTTACTCTAAATTTTACATTTTTGCACGCGCGGCTACTTTCACACCCAATATAATATTAGGGGTAAATAATAAAGACGCCATAGTTGAATCTCGCACCTCCTTTTATGTGCGAGTAACATGAAAGGAGCCTCAGTCCGGCGGCACCGCTACTACTCTTAAACACATACTAAAGGTTGGGACGTCTGATGTCTATTGATACCGCCAGTTATATTTTTCAGGCGAAAATATGCGTATTTTTTTACTTATCATTAGGCTTGCGTTTGACTGCAATGTCACCTGATGTTAAGTGGGATGCAGCCTAGGATGTAGCAAGCTTGCCTAGAAAAGAATGCCTATTCACTCTTGCTGTGAATAATTCCAAATTGTAAAAATCGGGAAAAATAGCCGACGGGAGAGAGTTCCACTCTTTGGCGGTACACAGCAGAAACGAGTTACCGAAACGCTTTGTTCGCTTCAGAGGAACTTTGACGAGATAGGGATGGTAACCCGCGGTAGGTACGTCTTGATGTTCGATGATGGGAAGAAGCCGGATTTCTGTTTTTATGACATTATCGTTTTCAACAGTCAAGTAGTGTCACGCTATTAATAATTATATATCTTCTTCTACCTAATGTGTCATTTTGTTGTCTAAGAGCTATTATAAAATGTCTACATATTTATATAAAATAACAATATCTATACAGAACGTGTTACAAGTATCACAAATAATTTTTTGCTTTTAATGTTACTAAATTTAAATGCCATATCACAAAACCTGTCCTATTAAATAAGTCTAATAAATATGTATTTTAACTTATATCTTGCGTTGACTAAGAATGATAGTAATTGAGATCATTGACGACTCGTATGGCGCCGTGGTCAACGTACGGTCTACCGTTCGGAGGGTCCTGGGTTCGATCCCCAGCGGGGCAGAAATTTGAATGATGAAATTAGATTTCTGTACTTACCTGGTCTGGGTGTTTGTGTGCTTGTTTCTATGTGTGTCCATGGTACCCACGACACAGGTTAAATCCTACTGAGGGGCCATGAGTGTGAAACGTTATTATTATTATTGCGCATAGCCAGGCAATACTAATGTTGGTTATTTATTAAATAAATTAGAATATGTTACCACAGACCATACCATACGGGATACGAGGTGTGGCACCGCATCGTCGACCAACCTGGTAAGGTACTTCGGTCCTATTTGAGGTTGGTAGATTGTCCGTGGGCTGCGGTGACCACTCAATATTAGGTGTCCTGCACACTCGTGTGCTAGTCCTTCAATATAAAATATGTCTTCGAGACTACTAATTTCATACGTTGCTTTATAAAACTACGCGGTTATAGTTACTTAATAACCGCGATGCGTTTATTTACACAGATAAATTCCGCATTCGATTAAAGATGGATTAACCACTTAGTATTTCACAGAATGAATATTTCTATAACCTATTCTCATATCATTGTAAATAAGTTTCAATAACAAAATAGTTTTTAAAAATGTCATATTATCTATCAGTACTATTATTACAAGCTCATTCGTTATATTTTACCAACTGAAATAAAACGCTAATGGTTCTGCGTTTCACATATCTACCTATAAAAGATTGCGTTTATATTCAGATTTATTCTCATGTATCTCAACATTATTTGCAATAATAGTTCACTTAATTCTAGTTCATACCGCTTAGTCTTGTCTTCACCTTACGCACGACCAAGCAAGTAACATGTTTTTTCCCGAGCTATA
Organism: Doberes anticus; assembly: GCA_018250115.1. Classification (NCBI taxonomy): domain Eukaryota; kingdom Metazoa; phylum Arthropoda; class Insecta; order Lepidoptera; family Hesperiidae; genus Doberes; species Doberes anticus. The sequence goes on along the minus strand of DWKW01000270.1, from coordinate 1,378 downwards.
ATGCAAGGCCATACCTACTACTTTTTATGGGTCTGCAAACACTAAATAAAAAGTTTTCCACGGTGGCCGTCAAATCACCGAATGATTGGGTATGACGGTCGAACTAAGCTTTGACGAGTCTCTTGGCCCACCTTGTTCGAACAGCGACCACCTAGACCGCTGAGCCATAAAAGAGGACAACGGGGAGGTCTAGCACAAAAACAATACGATGGACTGTCGAATGTAGCTATTATATATAGGCATGTTTACATGATATTCGTTAGGTTTTTTTAAAAGGATTTGTGTGATGATACCTACAATATGTCGATACTGAATTATATGCGACTTAACTTAACTGAACCGACTTAGAACTTAACTGACATAGTATGAATAGATAAAACATATTTTTTTACCCAAACATGTACAGAAAAATCCTGAAAAAGAGGAAAAGAAAAATTATATCTCTTATAGAAATATAATGCAAATACAAGTACATTGCACAAAGATAACAAGAGTATTATAAACAAATATGGAAGTGACAAGGATGCCAAAGGCGGTCAAAGGCCAGTGAAGCAGACAGCCTTTTGGATAGAGAAATGGAGATTGGAGGATTAAGCAGTTAACATGCTCGATAATTACCACCTAATAACCTAACCACTAACCTAATAAATTCATTCTGAAGGCGGTATAACAGTCTTATCGCAATATATTATTTTCTTGTTATGTAAACAATAAATAGGAAAAAATCGAATATTTTAAATGTTTCATGCAATAACGGACCGAACGCTCGAATGGTAGTTCCAGCGTTCATTACGCCGTGTCACGCGTCATAACATTGATTAATTGGACATCCATCGTACTGATATGGACGCAGAACTTAAAAAAGCTAAAGGGAACGAGTCGCAAGCAATGACCTTTTGGTAACGAGGAGCCGTCACTCAGTCGAGGCATGATGGCTGATTCGCTCGAAAACTTCAACTTAAATGCAACTGGATCTGCTTACACTCGTCCTTCATTTGAATGATAGGTAATGAACTTTGGCTCGCCTATCTTTCGGGATGATTTTGTAATCATGATTGACCTTCGTTAAACAGAGTAGCCAGGAAAGGAAAGAGTATTACGATATGTACTTTTTATGGTGGTAGAGTCTTATGTCAAAGACTCGCCTGCGGCGGCACCACCCCCACACCTATTTCTGCCGTAAAGCAGCAGTGTGAAAACTGTCGTGTTTCGGTTTGAAGGGTGTGGATAGGCATAGGACACCGGACAAGAGGCGTTCCAACTTAGTCCTCATGAATAGCAACGCATTCACATACGACCTTAGATAGGAGTTTCGTCCTAGTTGAAGTTTTATGTGGATGTCCATGGGCTGCAGTGACCACTTAACATCAGGTGGCCT
>DWKW01000269.1:0-18828 GCA_018250115.1 Doberes anticus | reverse complement strand
TGAGTGACTTGAAGCGGCTACCCTCTTTTTGTTACTTTTTATTGACAGAGGCTCCGATCTTCGCTGAAGGCGCAAGTAAGAAGCAGTGATAGCATATTGGTTTTGGATTTCGACGTTCCATTCTGCCAATCTGCTTTGGACTGGCGTGCCCGAGTGTGTGTGCCCTGCACCAAATGCGAGACCCGTGCCGAACACTGGGACATAAAAATTGTTGCAACTCTAACCCTGCCAATCTCTTCTTTGGAATTTCATTATCTTGCCTTTGATTACCTTTTATTTTTCGGAGTTATTTACGTATTACAAATCTAAATATCGCGAGGAAATCACAACTATAACTCTCAGTCTGTTTTCTATTACGTTCTCAAGAGCATCTCAAGTCCATTAACCTAGCCAGCATGTTGCACTTAGTCACAGCGTTGTCTTTGCACCTGTAAGAAGTGACCTACTCTCTGCAGTGGGACACTAACCGCTTGATCGTCAAGGGGTTAGTAGTTCGCGGATTAAACAAGTTTTATTATTATTCGTGTTAGTTATGACACTTTCTGTTATTCGAGTCTACGGGTTCACTTTCTGTGACCTGATTACCCCGCTCTTGTCTTGTAACTGGAACCACCAAAACATCTGACGAGTGCATGAGTGATATATGGTTGTGGCTACGAAGCGATTCATACGTTCAGTTTTTACGCCGCGTCCGGCCAATGATGGATGGCAGTGACATTGACCCAAATCGAGTAGATTCGCCGAGGATATCGTTTCGCAATAATGTTATTCCGAAAACAATACGTTAGAAGCTTTTATTAAGCGAATCTTTTTTCGAATAAGTGTGAACAGTAGAGCTTTTTCTACAAAGCTCGAAGTCTGCACCAATATTGCACCTATTTCTGCCTTAAAGAAAATTTGCTCTTATTGTTATATACTGTTCTAACTCCACTTAGCTATAAGGTGTTCTAATCTCTTCGGTCCAATATAATATGTCCTATGAAAATTGGCCTGTGGAGATATATATTTATATATCGGTGACCACTTGCCATAAAGAGGCCTTCGTTTTCGTTTGCTATTCTTTTATTATAGATATTCGATGATTTGTCTGATTGTACAAAACGCATTCTATTTTCGTGATTCAAAGATAAGTTTGTTAGTCGACTTCGGTTTCCACTATTGGTCAGACCAACGTATCGTGATGAATTGTGTAATTGTTCCTTGCGTTGAAATAAGGAGTGAAACATTATAAAATAAAAAATACTTCAGTTATAATCATAATTAATATAAGTTTCGTCAACAGTTATAATTATGTATCAATACTCGTAAAAAAGGCATTTTACGGCTAGTATGGCAATAATAAGAATGACCCTATGTATTATTATGATTCAGACAATAATATTTAGAGAATACAGAAGATTTGTGCGATTGTTATTCAAGTCCCACTTTATGGTCACTGTTAACTTTACAACAGCATAAATTGCTCACTTTATTCATTGCCTCTCCTCAACCATGAAACAATAAACTTAAGGGGTTCCTTCTCCTACATCATAAATATCGCATTACTATAAGTGGAGCCAATAAAATTTTAACGACATTACTCACCCGTTGCAGAAAAGTGTAGTTTTAGGACGTGTAATGTACTAGCCATATTATTGGGTTACTACGTAATGGGGAACTTTCAACTGCATGTAATGCTGCGACCTGAAGAATGAAAAAAATACAATGATTTTGCATGCATTTTATTCGTCTTTCGTTTTGTTCAAAATTTATCTCAATTTTAACAGCAAAGAGCAAACTCATTTATGTCAGTCATCAGATGTTATTGTTGGTTCAACGTGACTACAACTTTTAGATACAGTCATATACATGTGTATATAACTAACATAACATATAACATGTATACACATATATATATATAACATATACGCTTTATATAGTGTACGCTATACGCTGTGTATAGAAAATTAAATAACCTGAAACAAAATTCACTTATCTTTATATATCAAGCTAAATGGGTGAGCTCAATGTAATTTAAAGCAGCGCTCTACATTGACCAAAAGCCGCAGCATGCAAAATCTTTGCAAGGGAAATTCAACCTTATTATTTAAGCTTTAGTTATAATATGCTTCAAAGTAGTACTCGGAGAAACCTCAGAACTTCATTAAGACGCCATGGTTTGCTTGTCGGTCAAAGTTAGACTCTCAGACACGCTCGAGCACCTTTAGTTGGGAATCTCGAGTCTCCGCAAGATATCAAAATGTTTTCCTTAAGATATTTTATCCCGCTCGGCTTGAGAGGTTAAGCCGCCCTATCCGCTCTCATAATTACTTGTAACTCTTTCGAAGTGGAGCAAACATTCCTACTGATAAGTTTCAAGCAGTAGTAAGCACAAATATCTATGTATATGTATGTGAATATAAAGAAATACTTTTTTTCTAACTCTGCTTAGCAAAACTAACTTTAATCTTGACACTGTATAAAGATTGTTATGAATTTTTAAATATCCCTTTCATACAATTATCTTTTCATTATTATTCAAATGAAATTAAAAATAATAAATTCCTAACACTAAGCAAGTGCGCAAATTTCTGTTCCAAGACATTACATGTACATGGGTACTTTTTCCATGGGGTTTTTCCTTCATCGGTAGTGCCAAATCGCAAAACTCGTATAAACAGGAATTTTAATTATTCTATAAATTAACTAATAATTTAAAAATATGTAAAAAAAATTACAACGATAAACCTCAAAGGGGAGAACAGTAAGCTAAAACTGTAGACCGCCTCGATTTTCTATTTAACGAATAAAGGAGAATTCTTTCCGCATAGTTGCGAGAACGAGGAGCGTCGAACTTCAAATTAAGATTCTTGGAGTTCCGCGCGCAGGGAATAAGATTAATGAAGGATGGCACCTGAGGGCCGGCGCGCTAACGATAGCGGGTCACGGGTAACTGTTGAAAATAATAAACGGCTAGGTTCATAAGGGTGCCTCCCCACCAAGTCAGGTCTTGCGCCCTGCGCCCCCCACGCCACGATTAGGGGGATCACTATCGGTAGGCATTATCGATCAAGCTCTTTTGCAATAGGACATGCCAATCGAGGTCGATCCACTAGGTGAAGAGGCACAATAAAGGAATAACATAATCTATCTTCATTTTGTATAAAATCATTTAAACGGTGCGCGCGAAAAAATAGTAAAAGTTGCTAAAGCTCATAATTGGTGCCAATGTAGAAGACAGTAGAATGATATTCTATAGTTAGATAAAATTGGTCTTATCTTCAGTTGCTACAAATATTACGAGAAAGTTGGAAAACGCAATAAATGTGTTTCTTCTCCGCTTCTCGTTTTCTGAATAACGGGAAATTATTTCCCAATAGTTCTGAGAAAAAGGCTGATCAAAGTTCAGATGAAGATTCGTTGAGTACCGCGCGAAAGATTAATGAAAGATGGCACCTGGAGGCCAATAACAGGCCAAAGGACACTGACTGTAAGAAATATAGACGCAGATACTCTTTCAGGGATTCGGCTCCTCCAATGTATTAGATATGTTGACCTTTACGAAAATGCAACACTGTACACTAACAAAACAATTAACGTTTGATTTAGTCAAATAAAAAGCACTTAAGAACAATAATTTTGATAAAGCATAGCAAAACAAGACTTAAGCTAGTCATCGATGTTTTCATTACTTTCTATACATTAGCTGTACTCCTACATCCTTAATCGTTAATGATTTGAATTCCTATTTCCTATTGTACAATTCGTGCTGAACATGAAAACTTAGCTTAAATGTTCTTGTTGTTTAAATTGAATCAGTTATGCGGCATTTTCGTCAGAACAGAAACAAACAAAGTCACACACGATTCGGCGCTTTTCAACTTTTAATTCACTTTGAAAGTCCTAATTCAGCGTTTCAAAGTTCATCTGTAGCCCCCACACGCTGTTTCAAAAGCAGACTGTCTATTCTGATGCATTAGTGCGTTAATAAGACAATATGTAAGTGTCCCGAACAATGAGAATAATAACAGGGCATAATGGTGAATGAGAAAATAGCTCGTTGACTGCCACTAGCCTGAATATCACAATGCGGCGCGACAACAATAGCGAACCTATATTCCGAAGCTGACTAACGGACTAAATGAAACAAAACCCCTTTGGAAAATGAAACAAAAAGTGTTTGCAAATTGAAAACGAATGGAGCTTTTTAATAACACCCGGAAAAGGTATGATTTACGTCGTTCCTAGGTCGACTGTTGGTGTCTGTAATTTAGAAGGGGACGTTGCTTCAAAAATTCGAAATGTATTGGTCTGCAGTGTGCACATGACATCGATCTACGTTTTACTGCTTTCGACAAAGAGAACAAAGGTCTTTGAATCAAACTTTTAGTGCCGAGGTACGAGTATGTTTCCTATTGTCAGTTGTGATTGAGAACTCGTATACCTCAACAACTTTATAAAGGCCAATGCTAAAACATTTAACTTTAAACTGCAGTAGACTCGAGTATACTCGTACAATTAATTAAAAAGCTGTTTCATATATCTTAATCATTTATATTTATTTATCAGTATCAGTAGCGGTATTTTAATATTTTTTATTATTTTGAGAAGCTGTTACTGAGCTTGCAAACAGTCTGATGTTAGGTAGTTACTGCAGCCCTTGGACATTCACATACAACATTAGGTGTGCTTTGCATTAGGTAGGTTTTTTAAGTTTAGAACTAATAAGTAGCAACTGCAACGCATCTTGTGTGTAGTATGCTTAAGCACACCGTTCAAACCGAAACATAACAGCAACAACTTAATAGCAGAAAATTTACGTTATAGACAGACATAGTAAATGTAGTAATTTGAATATCAGTTATTGTATGAAACAGTAGCTCTTGTAGTCTAGCTTCGTAGTTTAAATAGATGCTTCGATCTTATGACATTTTGCAAGACACTCATAGATTATGGTTACCATATCGGATAATGGATATCGGCTTCAATACGTCGTATTTTTACAATTTGTTTAGACCGAATTAGTTTAGTTTATCTATATATATCGTGGTAGAGTTCCTTTACGGCAGAAAAAGGCGCTGTTGTGGTGCTGCCACGGGCAAGCCTTCGGCACAAGGCGCTGTTACCACCAGACCTGTCATATATCACAAACATGCTATGTTTATGTCTATTCAGATTGTGTGCAAACGATTTTAGGTCGATTTATGACCACAATCACGAAATGATGGTGTTTTGTTACGTCGTAGTTGATCGGTCTCGGTTAAATAATTAATTTGACTGAAATATAAAGTCGCCGGTTTAGTCCGGTATATACAACGTAGTATAAAAAAAATCCTTTTAAGCGGTAAGCCTTCCGCAGTTTGCTATAAGTTTTCATTTGGAATTTTAAAATCCAAAACGGTAACTAACCCTCTGGTTACTGGTAGTGAATTATTATGAAGGACAGTTGAAAAATGCCATATTATGAATGTTAACGGTGCGATGAACTTTCGTCTGAAACATACCATAAGTAACAGAGCATAGATCAGATAGCTCAATAACCTTTAATAGTATATAAAATTATTCATTATAACAGTATACGTATAAAAACAATTGTTTTGTTACGAGAACAGAAAAATAAGTGTTTTTTTCTGATATTGAGATTAATTTTATGTACGTATGTATATTCAATGTCAGTTATATTATAATATACTTTGAGTAAATCACAAGTTTTTGAATAATTTGTTAACTATTCACTTTAATAAAACGACGATTTAATTTGTTATAGATAAAGTTTTCATAATGAACTTAATATTCTACTAACTCTTCTACAAATAATTTTTATTTGTGAGAATGTTACACCTCTAATATAAATAAGTACCTAAAACATAAAGTTTAACTTCGTATTTTCGGTATTGTTGTTCCTAACATAAACAATACAAAAAGTTCGACATAACATAACAAGTTTAATATATAAAGAAAAAGCAAATAAATTGGAGCACGTTCTCTTTCGTTACGTTACTTTGTTTCAGCAAGATACATTTTATAAAGGCGAAATACGTATAAAGTATAAGTAGTATCTGGCTCGCTAGCTTCAAAACAAGGGATGCTCAAAGACGGTACGCTTTCAACATCTCATTTCGTGAGAAAAACAAGACAATGCTTTTAAGCGATTCGTCTAATGCAGGAGGGTCCGTGGTCCATATTTTATATTACGTGTATGAGATTTTCCAAACTGTAGCCACGAAAAGAAACCATTATGCACCCTCGTGGACGTCTTTGAGTAATTGGCTATGTTGCGGTTTTTTTTGTTTATTGCCGAGACATCTTAAGGGTTGTGATTTATATTACTTACATAATGCAATTTTTTTAATGAAAGAAAGAAATATTTACTTGCAATTAATTGGAATTATTAATGTAAATTTTTATTAATTAATAAATTGCATTAAATGAAAACACTATATTATATCAAATACTATATAGAATGATTACTATTCCAAAAAAGGACACTAAAATTTCATATATATATAAACGCTATATATATGTAGTTTAAATTTTTGTGCAACTGTGGTGGTCTCATAGTCTAAAAAGCAGTTCTATATCTGGATTTCATGATAATAAAGTATAATTACAATATGATTGTGTTACTATCCGATTTATCTCGATTCAGGTAGTTTGTAATTGGTACTGATACCAAGATATTTGTATGTACAATCTTAATTTTTATGTAGTTCTTCTGGAGACTATGGGTCTGCCACAGTCTCCACAAGTATGGTAAGTCTGGAGCATAATCTACTACACTGTTCCGATGCTGATTACTCAGAATACTCATAAAGATACGGGTTAGTGAACATCTTGATCGCCTCTGGGATGTTTTAAACACCACCAATCGGTAATAACCGAATAAGAAAAAATATAGTAAACGCTTACTCTAATCACGAAAAAAATCATTAACAATTCCGTTAACACGATTTACAATTAATTCCGTTAACAAGATTAAATACTTTTTAAACATTATATTCTGTATTAAACAAGCATTCCAATTTTAGTTAACTTGTGAATATTTTGAAAAAAAAAAACCTTGTCACTTCACTGTACCATCGATAGAACTTTTAAATTTCCACGTTATTAATTTGCATGTTTATCGACATTCTTATAGGGCCTATGTAAATTCGCGCGTATACCTCCATGATTTATATTGTAATAAATGTCGTGAATCACTAGGCGTCGTGACTGTACGTAATTGCTTTGCCAATCGAATTAATTTCTTCGGTCAATACTTTATGGTGCAGTTTTTGTAATTGATTCCTTTGGCAGATCAATAAGTCTGAATGCGCTTTTATACGTGCTATATTTTTGAAGGTTTATTAGTCTGTCTGCATTTCTTGTTTGTTTTGTACTCATTAGTGTGAGGTATTAGTGAGCGGTTTGAGGGCTTTCTGGTTGAGCGAGCAATTTAACTCATGGATCGGTTGTGTTCATAAAGATTTTTTCTTCTGTCTGATTTATTTTCATTCAGTAAAATTTTTCTTGTTTCATTCACTTTAAGCGCACTTAGAATGTAGTGTAATTTAAAATAATAATAAAAACTATGAAGACTGGTGATGCTTAAATATTACCAATAAATTAGGTGACGGTTACTCCGCTGCCTCTAATTTTGATAAAATAATGCCTTCTATAAACTTGACATGACGATCAAATTCTCAAAGGCATTATATAATTAATAAGTAATAAATAATGCTTCAGACTCAAAGCCCAACACTATAAATACCTGTCGTGAGTGTGTGCCATGGACACACACGACCCAAGAACACACACAACACTCAGACCAAGAACAGAAATCTAAATTCGTCGTTTAAATTTCTACTCCGCTGAGAGTCGAACCCAAAACCATCTGAATGATAGACGGGCATGATCATTGTGCCATACGGGTTGTTACTATATCTTTAAGAAAGTTTTGTACTTTCAGTATATTCGGAATACAAATATTATCGGTTCAATATATTTATTTTCATTTTTAGCTATGTATCACGGATGGTATTGAGTAGGATCCAAGTCTCTCGTTTTAAGGGCCAAGTTATTTGCCCACCGCTATTATGTTTTACAGCGTCAATTTCTTATGTTTATGTGCCAAAAAGCCAAACTTTGTACCTTTACTCAGCGCCTTTATTGTAATAAAAGGTAATGATGGCGGGTATCGTTTCGGTTAATGTTTGAATCCCACAGGAGGAATAATTTCAACTTGGTTTAGATGTAGTTATTTAGATAACATGTTGTTGTGTTTTTATTTAACATTATGAAAACCGAGATGTAAGTACGGGGTTTCACGTTAATAAATAAATAGCGCTTCACTTCAACCACATCGCCTTATAGCCTCACAGGTACAAAAATAAAAACACTTACCTACACCCTGACCAGTGACTGAATCCTAAGTTCACCATTCAAATTTCTGCTTTATTGGGAATCGAACCTTGAACCCTATGAATAGCATTCCGGCACGGTGTCTGCGTTACCATCGTGGTCGTAAAAGTTATTTAAGGTGTTCCAATGCATTTTTAAGACATGTATTTAACCGCTATTTTTCCAAGATGTAGATGATCATGGCCAGCGGTGACCGTCTAGTGTCATACTAAACGTAAACGTAAATAAACGTAAACGTTTAATAAGATTCGGGATTAAAGCCTTACAATAATGTTCCTTGCATCATAAATTCCGTGTTTATACATAAAGACAAGTACCTACAAAAACACTAAGACTTGTATACTATCTAAATAAACCACGAAGTGAAGAGCAGAATCACCGGATTCGGCACAATAGTGACCACAGCGATGTGCTGTATTTTTTGTTATAAATTCATACAGTTGGATAGCGTACAGGATTCCAAAATTATTGCACTGTCGTCGGGTTTAAATTATATATGTACCTACGTTCTTGTACTAAATTTTATTGTCAGCCTGTTGCATTTACGGGAACTGGTTCAAATTTACCTAAATAATTTAAGTTACATAAAAGGATGTAAGAGGAAATTGTCATGTAGTTGTAGTTGATTAAAAGCTTGCTATCCTTTTTTATTAATAAAAACGTAGGTAACGATAAAGGTAACGTTTGCTCCTCCCTTATTCCTTATTCATACTGTAAGGTTGAATCTCGGAGGTAATTTTGTAAAGGATTATAGCTCTAATCCCCAAGTGAGTGGCTCCGAAACAAGGTCATTGAAGCCAACGTCTATGATTTCATGTTCGCTTAAATACGAAATGGCCGCTCCTAGCTCAATGTTATACGCCTAAGTCGGTATGTCTTATATACGGGTAGAAATAACTTATGATTGGTCATCCTAGATGGCTGTTGAGTAGGTTATTTATTTATTTTTTCCACTAAAAATTTCAATATCTTAAAGAAGCCTTCTCCTTTATGCCATCGCAATAAAAAACTGCGTAATTTTCTCAATTGGTGTATAGCAGACTGAAAACTTTGATATATCTGTAAATGCTGTAAGCTCTCTATATGTATGTACAACTATTTATATATATATTTCTAGCTGCTGATATAATAACATATTAAATTTCATCACTATTGTATACTTTGCACTGTTTTTGGCACTAGATCTTTATCAGATTTATCAATGCTAATCTGTAAAATTATTGTTTTAGTGATAAGACTGCTAATTGTACCAAAATGTTAGTAATGTAAACGAATACCGCATTAAAATCTGCGTAGTAATTTTTGAAATTATCGCGTCTATACAGATAGAAATTTTGTTCTTACTATGTGTTGATATTACTAGTGTACAGTAAGGATAAGTTGTATTGTATTGTATTAGTATTGAATATCTATGGTAAGGAAATAATTTCACAGATGGAATAATTTCGCGAAGGATTAATAATCCTCAGTCCATTGTACGTGTCCGGTTGGCCAATATCAACGATTTTATGTTAATTTGAATACACAATAGACAACACCCCACAAACATTTTTTGGCGTGGCTCTATTAATCGTGTCTCCCAATTTAGAAAACCAGATATTGTCTTTTAAAATAATGTCTCTAATAAAACTAAGATTATAAACTGCGTTTTTGTACAAAATGATTATTTACATGTTTTTGTCCACAAGCTAGTGATTTTCGGAAACATTTTTTCAGGTGACTTTACAATTTTTGCCTATGGGATTTCAAGCGTTTGCCTTCACGTGTGATCGACGAGGGATCGGGATATACCCTTTTCTATCCGCTTTGCATGCTCCCATAACCGAATTACAGGCTTACACGTTATCTGCAAAGCGATCGGGTTTTGAAAAAAGGGTTATATCAAGCGAATCGTTTTGGTTTTTAAAATGTTGTGCACTTTGAAAATGTCATTTTGACCTTTTCTGTAATCGCTCCTGGTTAAATTTATTATGTTTTTGTAATATAACTGTATAACTGAGTCAGTTATAACTTTATAACTGACATAGTAAGGAAAATTAATATCTTGTTCATATACCGCAGGTTTTGCCGTCTTCAAATGGAAGAATTCGATGCGTTTTTTTTCCTTCGTTCGGTATTATAGTTTCCAGCTATTTTGTCAAAGTTGAAACTGTTATAAAGAAGTATAAATTTGATTTACAAAATGAAATGAAAAATTATTCTTAGCTTTATGGCATGTAATATATCTGGATTTTTAATTTTCTCTGTGTAACATAACAATATACACGTATGTATATATAGATAAACAAATATGTTTTTTTAGATCGTACGTAGCTTGGTTAGCGTAGAAAAAAACTCCTTGGTTTCAACAAAATATAGGTCAGTATAATATATCTATGATATACTTTGACATTTAAATCCAGTGATATAATAATATGGTCGAATTTCGATTATTTTACTATTTATTATTATTTTTCTATAAAATTTTGCACAACTGATGTTATAATTCAAATGTTACGAGTAAAATAACTGTAATGGCGAATCGATCATGTAATCTAGAGTGTGTGAGGGATAAAGGGGAGGGTGAAGTGATAGAGTTCGTAGGTCCTGTGAAAATAATTCTTGTTGATCAGCCTCAGAATATTTACAGACGAAGGGTATGGGGCGCCGCTTTCATAGTGTTAGCCCAAATGATGATGGCGGCCACAACTATGACTCTGCTCTTTTATGCGTTTAGTTATGAAAGCAACTTTCTGAGTTCATTGCACGTTTTCCTGTGCACTGTTGGGGTTAGAATTTTCATCTTTACATTTAATACCTCGTTTGCCAGATCGCTTATAAATGAGTGGCAAAATTAAGGGAAGCGCGTGGCTATTATTCTAAACCTCCGGGTAATTTCTTATTATAATAGACTTATAGTTTGAAAACTATCGAGTCGGTCGGTCACTTAATATAATATAACCGCGATAGATCGATCGTTAGTCGAACCCAAGGTCTATAAATACAAAAAAACTTGTTTTAAGGATTGACTTATTATATCTTTTTTTTGTATCTTTCAGTATCAATTATGCGTTCCCTCGGGGATTCTAAGCTTGAATAAGCAAAACGGTTCGGCAGCTCCTATGAGGATGGAAGACAGACGGTTCGAACACTTGTTCCTACAATTCTTTGGGATAATACTAGCAATTGGTGCTACGGTTCTACTGTTTTTAAGTGGCAGGGTGTTTAAATACTTTTCTCTTCATGCTTTTGTTGGTAAATGATTTATAATTTCGTTTTCACATAGTGAAAATAAAGCTGCGTTCATTGACTACATAACAGCTTAATACAACTCTTTTTGCTCGCCGGAAAACGCTGTGGTTCTTTATCCTGGGCTACTTGCTGCCAGTCTTAGACTTTAAGTAGCTTCATGTCTTTCTCGGGCTCGTACTTCATGCAATACTTGGGATGCTTGACGGGCCCTCCGCCTTTCGGTATTTCCGTATAAAATTATATATATGTATCGAAGGATGTATATATATTTTGATACAAGTTTACATTTTGCAGGTTTGGTGACAGGAGTATTCGCCATCTTGACCAGTCTTACTGGATTATTATTATACGGGTATTTTGGAACACCTAAAGTAATAGAAAAGTTGGGAAAATTCTCAAAGTTCATGAGCAATATTCACAGAATTTTCGGTTCTATTACGTTCGTTTTCTCTTCAATATGCTTTATTTTGGGTATATGGAGACCCCGGTTTGAAAATTGGATACCTGTGCCTCAAATACAAGGTTTTTTATTATTATTTTGTATTTTTTATACTGCTATTGTGCTGTATAGACCAATTAAGAAACTGTTGGGAAAAATATTTTGATTTATAATGACCGAAAGTAAAGTAAATAATGTTGAGGTAGGTTTTCTTATATTTTAGAGCACATTACATTTAATAATTTCACTATACTCTTGCGTTTTATTTATGCAGCACAGATTATATAGGCTTAAATTATTGTTGATACGTTTTTTTCCATATAATCATAAGGATACTAATTGCCAGAATTTTTAAATCTTTTTAATCTGTCATTGCCTACGTCAGAAGAGCATATAAATAAGTCACTCATATTTTTGCCATGTATTGATTTATATTGACTACTTAAACAATTTAGTTGATGATTTTGTACTTCTGAATTTATAACTGAATGTTACGTTTGTTCCAAAAGTACTCCAGTGAGCTCGCTAGGTAGACTTTAATCTACTTATGGAGTCCTTGAAACCTACCAAAAAGTTTGCTGAGCTTCTATCGGTTTTTGGACTTTATACTTTATCACAAATGTCTGTCTGGGACGTAATGTCATTGTTTTCAATTTAGACATTGTTTGTGGAGCTTTTCATTATGGATCAATATAACGAAAAAATTAACGAATTATCTCTGTTATGTAGTGAAGCGTAAAAATATAATTTGTACAAGAAATTTTAGAATGTCAAGTAGTGGAAGTAAAAATGACGATGCTAAAGAAATTGAAAATAGCTCGAATAGTAAAAGTAATTTAAGAGACACAAATAAAAAGGAAAGTAGGTCGAACAAGTACCGGTTGAAGCCTGTAAGGATTTTGATAGTGGAACCAAAGGGCAACTATTGTAAGACAGTGTGGTGTGCTATTGCGGTGGGGATTACTCATTTGTTATTAGGTGCAACTATTATGACGATGCTGACGTATTCCATAAAGACAGGAGACGCACATGTGAGCATATGTACGATTGCTGTGAGTATTCTCAAAATTAATCTATAGCAATATGGTATGTTCTCTTCCGTGTTTCCCTTTGCCTCTTTATCGACTGGTATGACTGTCCTATTGCTGGATACGGGCCTTCCTCAGACTTAAAAACGATAAAGTCCAGAATACGAGTTAAGGGCAAATAGCCTTTTCCTTAAATGTTACACTTTGGGGTTTGTTTCTTTAAAAATTCATAAATTTAATCTACAGTACCAAACGGTATCAGGAACAGGTTTATGATTAGGTATTTTAATTTAGAGATTCTTGTCAAACCATACTCTTTGATAACTACCACATTATGACGTACTCGTAGATACGTCAACAGTTTATCACAGCAACGACATAACCTATTTGTTAATGTTTATTTAGTAAATTCAGTTTATTTTTAAAATGTACACAATAATTTTAGATCCAGGCGGCGAATATTGGAAAATAATTATATGTTACGTATTAGTTGGAATTGCGCAGTTGTTTATAGGGGGCACTCTAGCTATAGTTTTGCTGTATTCTTTGAACACAAACTTCAATGATGTTCATGTTTTTTGGTGTACATTTGGAGTAAGTATACCAGAAGAAAATGTGAAAGTTCAGGTCTACCTAATCATTTTTTGAGAGATTATTCTAAGTAAGTGACAGCCTAGTGGTTAAGAATCTCGACCACCCGCTCTGGTAGATCGGGGTTCGAAGCCCGGTACGCACATCTAATTATTAGTATATAAAAAATCTGTAGTAAATAAGTAGGTGCCCCTATGTCACCTAGTACTCTAGAGATGATGGTAGATCTGGTGGTGGTGGTAGAGACGGTCTTATGTCGTATTTCTGCCGTAATGCAGCAGTGTGAGAACTGCTGTGTTTCGGTCCGTTTAAGGGTTTCACCCTTCAAGGGGGTGTCTTTAGGCAGATGACACCGGACAAGAGGCATTCCAACTTAGTCCTCTGGAGTAGTAACGCATCCACATACAACTTCAGATATGGGTTCCGCCCTAGTTGAGCTTTGATGTCGATGTCCTTGGGCTTAACATCAGGGGCCTGAATGCTCGTTTGCTATTCCGTTTCATTTCAAATTTAATAATAAAAAAAAGATATATATCTTTAAAATTCCACTTATTTCCAGTACCACTTCTTCTCAGCGGAAGCTATCTTGAGTCTGAACTACGCGAATGGTTGGTCTTCTCCTTTAAGGTTACGTCATAGGAGATTCGCACACGTGTTCCTGCAAATGTTCGCATTGGTGTGCGCTATAACTGGGGCTGCGCTGATAACTATATCTCATGGGTTTTCGGACACCGCCCATGCAATAACTGGTACAAACATGCTGCTGTTTTTAACATTATATCGTAATATCTTAGTACGTCACAGTGGTCAACATACATAATACACTGAATAGGACGGATTCGAACTTACATCTCAGGAGTAGCAACGCATCCTACGTAGGGTTTCGGACCTATTACAGTTTGGATGCGATTATTATGTAGTGGCTAGTCCAGGGCTGTAGATCACTCCTAATCAGGTGGCCTGAATACTCGTTTGCTACTCCTTTACTGCAACAAAAGTGCTGCCTAAAATTCTTTTTTTTTAAATACGACAAGAAACTAACATTTATCGAGAGTCATACTTGGGTAGGAACATAACGTAGGTAATGTTGAATACTTGTATGAGTGGCGATATTAGCTAGAAACTTGCATTAATCCTTGAAATTTTTGTTACTTTGTTTTTTAAGATACATTGTCTTATTCTTCTTTATAAACTAAACAAAAGTACAATAACACAAAACATTAAGATAACTGTTAAAACCTTCACTCTACCTTATCAAAACATTAGAGAAATAAATCGTGAATAGTCAAAAGTTTTAAATTTTACATACGATTTCGTCAATGGCCATTTCGCACACTTGCGTCGTTATTGGTGCCGTTGGATAACCATTTTGGACGGAATTTCGGTCATCGCTCATGGGATAACCGGTGCGAATTCAATGCCAGCAATTTAGTTGTGCATTCAACGACCAAGTGGACGTACTACAAATATATGTGTGTATAGGTTACGGATGCAAGCTTGTTAAATTGTATATAATCGTAATGGACGAGAACCGTTACAGACCGTAACATTATTGTATGTATATAACGTATGTATTTAAAGGAGCACCAAACGAGCATTTCGTTTCGTTGACTAATATTATTTGGCAAGTATCATTATTCTGAGCATTATGCACGTTTTAATTGTTTCCACATATTTATGAAAATGTTATGTCAATTTTTTATAATGTAACTACGAAAATAGAAACTAATTTTAACCTAATCTTTCTGCAGTTTCACTGCGTATCATACCACCATCGTTTGAGCACTGTCGGTTTAGTTATCAGATGTAACAACCAATTACGATCTTTTTCTATTGAATTAGTATTTTATTTTAACATAGTAGCTACCTAGCATTCAGGCCACTAGAGTTAAATGGTCACTGAACTCCTTGGACGTCCACATCCTACCTCTAATAGGACCGAAGTTCTACCTGAGGTCGTGCATGGATGCCTGATTATTTCTGATTGATTACTAGAGATTGCCTTTTCATTGACACAGGGTATTTTTGCGTTTTTCGGAGACTTTGGAACACATAGCTCGAAAACATACTTTAGGTATGACTGAAAAACGAGTAACTTATATAGCCACCATCGCCTGACTGTATTATTCAGTAAAAACCAATTCAATTTTTTAATTTAATATAAGCGCGGATAAAACTTGTTTTTTCGTACAGGTACCTACGTATCTAAAGCATGCTTCTAATGAAAGCTGTCTTTTTCAGGTATTATTACTACAGTGCTAGCGGCAATAACTTTTTTGAGTGGTCCCTGTGCGTTGTTCGGTGGACGTAATTTGAAAATTCTGCACGTGAGTGTGGGGATGCCAACTTTTCTCATGTCATCTGTTTGTCTTTGCTTCGGCACATGTACTACCGCGTTTCGGAACTGGGCTGGCGACGCCGTGGTGTTTATTGTAATAGCATTTGTCCTTTTTTATACAAGCTTCATCGTTATTACGTGTTTTATGAAGTGTGTTATGAGGATATAAATTGTTTGTTTCATACATTTTACTTTTATTTACAATTATATCAATTGATAAATTGCATTTGTAATTTATTGGTATATTCATTGCGAGTCTGGTTTGAAGATAAACGAATGCAATATGTTGCAATTTAAAGTCAAGAAGAGTTGATGATTCTGTATTGATCAAAATAACATTGTCGCGTTCGGCAGCACTGTCGTCACATCAGTGGTTCATCATAATTTGTTTGATGGTGGTAGATCTTATGTCGAAGGCTCGCCTGCGATGGCACCACCGCTGCACCCATTTCCGCCGTAAAGCAGTCGTGTGAGAACTGCTGAAATTTCGGTTTGAAGGGTGTAGTTAGTCAGAAGACACTCGACAGGAAGCATTCCAACTTAGGCCTAAGGTGTAGCTATGCATCCACATAAAACCTCAGAAAGGATTTCCGTCCTTATGCTAACGTCTATGGGCTGCAGTGACCACTTAACATCAGGTGTTTTGCATGCTCGTTTGTTATCCGCCAATGTATAAAAAACATCATTACATTTCCATTACTAACTCATAATTGTCCCACTACTGAGCGCGAGACTCCTCTAAGAGGTGAGAAGGTTTAGGCCATAGTACATCACGCTAGCCAAGTTCACATGCCTCTGAGTACTTTATGGAGAAACCTGAATTTCTGCAGGTTTTCTCCACGTTGTTTTTCTTTATCCTAAATGCGAATTATATAAAAATATCATTGATATGACATAAAAATATCATTCGCATTTAGGATATAGGTAATTTAGATATAATAATTAAAAATAATTTTGAATAATCAGAGTTCCGTGCCGGGATTTGAACCCTGACCCATTGGATTGGGACGTCGTGATTCCTAACCACTAGGCTATCATTTACATCCCAGTCTCACTATATAATTTCGATAGGTATCTGATTTTTGTGTAATAAAATGAGATTCCATTTATCTACAGTGATATGATCGAATTGAAAGAGGAAAACAGCAATAAATAATAAGTACATTAATATTAGACACTGGTGCATTTACAGAGTGCACTGATAAGATTTTAAAAAAGGGGAATAACTATTCTATGAATGCGGCTAGATAGGAAAATGTTATTATATTGATAATAACTAGACGGTATGATTCTCTTGTATAAGGTTAAAGGTGCTGCATGTGATTTCAATGCAATTACTCTGTACTCTGTCGATTATAATCTAATATAATATCATAATTATTTTTTATAAAGTTTTTGGTCTTTGGTCTCTGCCTACTTCAATGTGAGACAGGTGTGAGCTTATGTATGTATGTTATAACGTTTTACTATTTTTATTTGTGTAGTTAGATCTGAGCTCAGGATGCTCGAGTCATGTTAACCACAGTGAGTCGTTTGTGCCTGCAGCCAAGTTTAGAGCTCGCCGTCCAACGTCATAGGTTTGAGAAAACTGTTTTACAGAAGCTAGGACAGCGAGGTTCTCGGCTTCATCTCCGTGGAGTGTGCGTTTATAACGTTACGTATCTGATTGATTGACGATAGTAGCGCAGTACTAGTCTGTAACGCTGTCTTTTTAATATACTATATAGTAGTTTTTGTTGATAGATTGGTCAAACGATTACTCCAACTCTAATAGAAGGCGCTGTCGATTGAGATAGGCGGCAAACATTTTGACAGGAGACAACAAAAAGATATCCATCTAGAATAACTTTTTAAATACTAAAGTTTAAGGTGTAATTCAATTTGATACCACTGTAACACACAATCTGTGATAATTTTAGGTATATACCTATTAATATCATTACCCTGTGACATACAGGCTAATAGACAGATATTGTAGGCCTAGTAATAGGGTCTTACGGCATGGAACCTCAAAGATCGGTTCGATTCGTTATCAGTGATAGTAATTTTTGACTGCCAGAATTACGCGAAACAGCGACTTGTGCCTTTATAGTCCATGTCAAAAATCGGCGAGTAACCCTTCAGACTTGAGTAAATTTGACCGGCGTGTTAAGCGTGTATACCTAAAAACTGGCGTCTCAAGGGCTTAAGCTATATTGGACAGGAGGTGTCCGAACTTAACACTCAGGAGTAGCAACGCACCTGCGTACAAACTGAGATAGTTTACAATCCTTTTTAGGGTCAGATATTGATGTCCAATGGGTTGCCGTGACCACTTAACCAAATAAGCATGCGCCTGCATGCTTATTTGGTTACTCCTTAAATTACATTTGGTACTCCTTAAATTACACTGCTTGATTTAATATCATGTGTGATATTCCAGCGCCCTAGGGCCATTTGCGTTCATTTTAGTGAACCAATTCGGTTGGCCTTACTCAGGACATCTTCAATGTTATCGTGGTACTTAAAGTGGGGCTGATGATAAGGGACTTTTGACCCTTCCATTCAACGTAGATTAAGATTACGTATTGTACGAGTGTTAATTAATATTCATATGTATTTAATATAATATAATGTAAAGGTATGACTATGTTTATTTAAAAAAAAACACTACAAAATTACTACACAATCTTATATCTTTTTGTAGTGTGGATATGGATGGATATGAATATTTTTGTGTGTAGAATATACATTCCTCCTTTTATCGTCAGATTTATTTCAAAATTTAAATTAAGCGTAATAATTAACGGTTGTGCTGTGCCTTCTAGCCGCTATAAATAATA
>DWKW01000268.1:0-18828 GCA_018250115.1 Doberes anticus | reverse complement strand
TAGCATGATAGTTGATTCCACACTGAATAGTGAGTTGAGAGTGATTTGTGGATGACCAGCACCTTCCTAAGGCCGACCGAAAGCGTTTCTTCGGAACGCTGCCTTAACGGTAAAAGATATGAACTTATCAATAGATGGCGCTGATCATAAACGTTGTATACAATAAATACTCATAAGGTTTTTTTTCTTGATTTATGCATACGAAGTCGCAGGCATCATCTTGTAAAAAATACACCGGAAGAGAAACCTTCGCGCCTAAAGGATCTCCATACATTTTCAATTGCTACTGAACTATCAACGCGTACTTAGTCACGTGACGGACGGTGGCTTAAGCCTTTCTCACTGAAGACTAGACCTGGGCCCAGCAGTGGGAGAGTAAGGACTTTATAGACTTTCCAAAATATAAACCATGCGCCCTTTACACCAAAGTTAATGGCAGCCCTGAATACAGTTAGTAACGCTTTGGCAACACTGCCTGAATACTAATGCTGTGCGCCCGCTTTGTCTACGCCGCCGTTCGAGGAACGATCGGTCGACGAATATTGATCTAGGATTCATCTTCAAGGATAACCTGTGTTAGGTCTTGGAAGTGTCGGGCGTGATGTTTTTTCAGGTAGTGCCTGGTAATATGAATAACTATATCTACACTGCGGTTGATGTTAAGATTGAGACATACCGTAATTACAGGAAGTAAACTAATTATGTGCTGTTAACGACTAGTTAATAATAATAGACTAGTCTTGAAGAATCTTGTTTCTTCCCTCTCCGGTGGGTTGCGTTTTGAATCCCAGGATGTACTTCTAATTTTTCGAAGTGAGTTCGTATTCGAAATAAATTCAAACTTAAAAAAATAGAATTTGCTAGTAACTTGAAGGTAAATATCGTTAGGAAACTTGTATGCCGGGGAGCTCTTCGTTATGTTCTCAAAGGCATGTGATATCAATACGCACTTGGTCATTTGAACTATGGCCTAAACTCTCTTATATGTGAGAGATACTCCCGTACCCAACAGTGGTTTAATAATAGCTTAATGATGTTGAAACTTATTATAACTAATATAAAAAATGTGCTTGATACCTTTAGAAAAACTTTTTTTTAAAGTTTATCGTTTCGCCGCGACCCCGCCTGATTGAAAAAGAAGATACAAGTAAATGTTACTTGTGTTTTCAAATACATAGTTTAGTCCATCTAAAACTAAGTGATGCACTTTTCCAAAAGGATTAAAAAAGTAATTAATCTTTATATACTGTGATATGCTTTTGTTATGCTGTGATATGGTTAGATATTAATATCTAACCACTATCTGGTTAGATATCAATATATATCGACTTTAAAAAGTGTTACAAATGTACATTTCTTTATTTGTATCAACGTTTTCTTTATTTATCGTTATCATTCGTTACTCTCCCACTGCTGAGATTGAGTTTACGCTCAGAGGTGAGAAGTATTCAAGATACTGGCTAATTGCAAATTGGCGTACAAACTCTCTCGTAGCCAATGCATTATTTGTTCAAATACCTACTTCATGTCACGTAGCCAGCCTAAAGTAAAAGACATCAACGCAGTCTGATGTTTGCTCCAAAAATTGTTTTTGTAGGAAACTATTTGAAATTCGATCATGTTTTAGTACTACTAGTTGATCGAAGTATTGAGCATTTTCTGTTTAAATAGAACAATGTGATATTTTAATAACATTCATTATAAGAACCAAGTTTCTTCATTAAAGTTACTTTGAAAGGATAATGGAAAAGAAATATATACGTATATTTTCTTTTAACTGTGCTACTATAATCAATAATTTCTAGTGGAAATTAACACAAATGTATCTACATTTTACCACTAAAGAAGCATAAGAGCACGCACTCAGCTTTTGCCGCGGATTCAGTAGAACTATCGCGCCAATTTTCAACGCTGCCCGATAAGTACTCGGAGTTCGGTCAGTTAGCAAGCTCCGAGCGAAAGAACGTAAATACAAGATTGTATTGTCGTAATAATAATTACCTTAAACTGTACAAGTTTTTTATTCATTTCGGATACATTTTGCGGAACATCATTTTTTATCATCAGTTACCCGGATACTAATATCAAACACGTATCGCGAACCGTGGAATCACACCGTTCATACAAATATTGGCATTCGTCTACAATATTAATGCTTTTAACTCCATAATAATACATAAAAACGTAACGTCTAACGCAAATGCGGTGCGTGCCGCAATGCTAAAATAGTATGGCTCCATTGTTGGACGCGACACGTTTTTTATTAGTTTCCGTTATGTTTCATCTAGAGAATTTCTCGATGAAAAAGATTTGTGAGTGATAGCTTAATGTATAAATTTCGAAATTATTTATTATGAATTTATAAACGTTTCTAAATTATGTGTGTATTGAAAATTAATCACTCGCTTTAACGATGAAGGAAAACATCGCAAGGAAATCGCATGCCTGATAGTTCTCCAAAATGTTCTCAAAGACATGTGAAGTCCGCCAATCCGCACTTTGCCAGCGTGTGGGCTATGGCCTAAACACTCATCCCTGAGAGGAGACCTGTGCCTACCGGTGGGACAATTATGGGGTTGATGACGAATTATATTGACTAGTGATCGCTAATTCTTCGAAATTTGACGCTATTTCATAAAAATACAAAATAAAATCTTTTTTGCCTTCACACACACTCCACATACTATTAAAAAGGGAACATTGGAACGAACGAAATTCACAATCTAGTTGTCATTCTGACATTTCAAGCTTCATCGGTGACAATGTTTACGGTGTATAACTGTGGTAATGTGTGTAATATTTTTTTTATTGATTTTATGTATTTCTTATGCATTGTTATTAAAAAATACTAGCAAAATAGTAACACACAATAACTCAAAATATTAGTTTACCAAATTTCATACTCCTTCGTCCGCGAAATTTTCGTAAAAAGATACAAAGTTTTTGCTTCTCCTATTAACATATAGATATTGATTTTGACGATAGTTTATTGGATGATTGCTAAGCATCAGTTGGAATCGTAGCTGATAAGTAAGTGCGTGAGGTGCAACGGAGCCGCGGCACGGCGCGTGCTGGCGACGTGACCGTGGCGTCACGCGGCGCATACCCGCGGTGCTAATGAGCGCAGGTGGACGCACCTTTACCCGCCAAGTGAGGCGTTTCGGAATGCTTAGAACTTTCGCGATTCGCGAAGTTTGTTGTATGGATTCAGTCGGTTATCTTGAAATGTATGTGATTTGTAATCCGAAGCGAAGTCCGGAAGCAGAAACCGAAAAATCATTACACCTTCAAAAAAAGGACCATTTCAAAATATTCTTGAATATAAATTTGATTACATGAATCGTCTTAAACTGCTTTGGAATTTGAAAATTGTGAAAATTACATATAGGACCTGCTTGCTAATCATTTGGAAAACCATCGATCTCTCTAAATTTATACATATTTAAAATAACTTTACGTTTCAATAAATATTTTATATAATTACAAAAGTACGCTTGTTTGTTAGTAGAAACAAACTAACGCACATAAGAATATTCATATCGTAACTCTTAATTGTTGTTTTGAAATTGAGAAACCTTTGATATTCAATGTGTAAGAAAAAATATATATCCTTTAATTAAACTTTGTTGATCATTTAGAACGAAAAAGTTGAAAATAAATTTGACTATCCCTACAAAACATAACAATGAGGCAATCATCGCACCAGTGCTCTCATTATTCCTAAACGGAAACTGTCTTTAAGCTTCTTGCTTTTAACAATCACTTCATTTTATGGTTTTTCTTGTAATCGAAAAAAAATCAACGATGTCGTCGCGGCACGCGCGAGCTCGCCGTCTGCGTACGCGCAGGGCATCCTAACACGACGAACAGAGATAGAACACATAATGCCCATAGAACTGAGCGAGATGGCTATATGATTAATGGGCACGACCAGTAACCGAGAAATGCAGTCAAATTAGGAGAAATAAATATCGATGTTGATACGGTACGGAATACCTGATATAAGTTATAAAGCTAAAATTGAATGGAACACGTATTGCCTTGTATCTGCTCGACAGCTGCTCACAATTGATCCTCGTTTAACACCAACATAAATTCATGCCCCCCTAATTGTGTTTTCGCAGGCTTGCTCCCATCTCATTATTGTGAAAATATTATCTTGTATTTGACACGGCTACTTTTTTCGGCTGATGTTTTATGACTTGGATTCAGCCAGTTTCGACCTAAAATTTATTTATGAAAATAGCATGAGTGTCGATTCCAATTACAGTGTATTGTTTAATTAACAGCTAGGCTCTAAGAAGTGAATATTATTTAGTGTCAGAATTGTAAAGTCCTCGAATAGAATGGAAGAAGAGGAGCATAAGTTACACTTTGATGAGATGGACTTAATGACGCTATATTTATAGAGCCTAACCGGTTGGACTTTCGTCATTTGGAAAAGACCTGTCTTCAGGAGGAGATCTCCAAATAATAGATCGAAGCTGAAGAACTAACAGAAATAAGTACTATTGAAACATTTTTTCAATTCTTTGTAATGTATGTACGATACATATCGAAGTATAATAAACAAGTATAATGAAAATTGTAAGTCTAAACTCACGACTAAAGCATGATATTAGAGAAATTCATTAGATAGATATATTAGAGAAATCTCTTTACGACTACCAGTTGTAGGAGGAGTGGCAATCGAAAGATTTACGTAGACTGGGTCTAACTCTATTAGATACAAAATTGCTCCGTACACACAAATTTATCCATAATTACATAAATAAATTATATGTAAGCATTTGATTTACGATCCGTATTACGTACAAATGATACGTCGCAAGTCACAGCGGTATAATTTTGCGTGGGCACTGATTATACTTTTCTTCGGCCATTCAACACATTTTAGGTTCATTTTCAACACCGAACGTGAGGATTTATTAATTATTGAATTACGAACTAAACGCCAGTGAAGTCTTCTATCCAAGGTTCGAATGCATTGGTAATAGCGCTTTTAATCTCACACTAGGATTTCCTTTGTCGTAGGTGCCATTGACACACGCAGACAAGAACATGAGTATCGTATCGTAAGTTGTGTATAAAATATTTTTACAGAGTGGTATTTTAAAATCTGGAGCGAAAGTTTGGTACAATAAGTTTCGTTAGTAATTTTGATGATAAATTATTGTAATATCTACTGCAGGGCAACAGAAAATATAACTCAATAAAACATTATTAATTTTTTTTTTAATGTGAGTTACCGCCATTTTGAATTTGTTGTTGTACGAAATTTATCACGATCCATGAAAAAATTCTGGCCGTTATTGTATTGGCAAAAATTAAATAATTTCGTCGTCAACAAATTTTAGGAAAAAAATTGTTCTCGGAATCGTTTCGTTAAGTAACTATAATTTTTTTTTATTCAAAAGTGCGAATAACCTGAAAATGTAATAGTATTTTATAAGTAAGTAAGTTAGTAAGTTTTAAAAGTCAGTCAACAATTCGAGTACTCCCTTAAAGCTTCATATACCAGTCGCAATGGTCTTAGCGTTTCGAATGGAAAGCAAGAACTTTATCGAATTGCATAAACATAAACATTTACACCTCTACACAATTTGTTGTAAACTGCCGAACATTCACGCTTCAGAACAGAGATTTTCTAGAAGGAAATTCCTTTGCTAAACTTTGGTTTTTGCGCGTCATCGAGGGTACTTCAGGGTACATAAATGATTGCTTAGCGTTCAGAATAGCTCGGGAGGCGGCGCCGTAGTTTCGGATGAGCCTAGTCACAATGCGTTGCCTGTAGGCACTCGGCAGGTTTACTGCGTGCTGCAAAAGTTTATTACTCCTCCGAGATATGTATTACTTTTTGGTGCGTGGTGCAAGGTGCACTCGCCGACCTAAACCCGTCTTAAAGTAAAGATCGTTCGACAGAAAATTCATCTAACACTCGATTGCAACAAGAAATGACTTATATTTTATGAAAAAAATAATTAATGTTATAAGCTGTACTTTGGCGATCTTATACCCATAATATAAGATATGGTTTTCAGAATGTCCTTATAGTCCTTTGCAGTCCTATGTTTATGTTGCATACTTAATATGTCTCACATATTCACACACACACACAAACACACGCAAAGACCAACACAAAAATGCACTCATATGCCCACATATACACATACACAAACAAACGCACACACATCACCAGTTAATATTTTTGCTTACGTTAATTTTAGTGAAGTTTTTTTAAATATATTAGCAGAATAGCAAAAGAGGATGCAGGCCACCTGATGTTAAGTGGTCTCTGCAACCCTTTGACATCAACACCTGAGGTGTGAATGCATTGCTACTCCTGAGGACTAAGTTGGAATGCCTCCCGTCCCGTGTCGTCTGCCTAACTACACCCTTCAAACCGAAAATAGCAGTTCTCACGCTGCTGCTTTACGGCAGAAGTGCCACCGCAGGCGAGCTTTCGACATAAGACTCTACCACCATCAAAAGTATTTATAAGTTGTATTGTAATAAGATCTCATATTGATTAATACTGTATGATGTCTTGGTGGATGCTTGGGGTACCTGTAACACAGGTCTGGAACCGTGTTTAAATCTATAAAACATTTTTGATTTTGATTTTTTAATTTGAATGTATGGTAATCGATTATTCCGCGAAAATACGGATTACCGTATTTGTTTTCATTAATACACCATACGAGCAGTTACAAAAATCTACCAAAACTACTTACAAAAATATTGTAACAATTATATTGTTTCAAATGAGTTTCATTAAATTTTTCCGAATAAACGTGTTGCACAAAAATAAAAAATATATTAAACGTGCACACGATCCTGGTAGAAAAGCAAAACAAAACACAGCAAAAGCAAGGTTATAAAATTTCAAAAATCAATCAAATCAACAAAAAAATGTAACAAATTGCTTAATGAAATTATCGTTTATTTCCGATTCAAAAGGTACGACATACGCTATAAGTATATTTACAACAATATTTATTACATTATTAGAGTTGTTTAACAGAAGCTACGACTTAGTTCTTTGTAATTCGTTAACACGTTTTTTTTTATAACAATTTTAAACTATCGTGTATTCGTTCTAATCTTTTCGTTTTTCACTTACACCAAGTGCAAAACGTAGTTATAACGTTTTCGTTTCCGTCAATATAAAAGGCTCGGCAGCCGAATAAAGCCCGCTTTATGGATTTCGGCAGCTTTACATTTTATTTCGCTCTTCGCGGAACCACAGATAAAAAACGAGGAATGGAATCGTGGAAAAGTTGCCACTTCTGAAGTATTTGCAAGTGTTTAGGGTACTACTGTTTTAGTGTCAATGGCAATGAGGAGTAGGCAGGTGTTTTAAATTTATAACTTTCGCTATTTCTTTTTATTACTGTTATTTAAAGTTTGAAACATAATTTAAAGGTTGTACAGTATGTGCGTGAAATGTTATGATTATGGGTACTTTAATATACATACATTGGTAAGAAAAATACGCTAAACATTTGTAGATGCAAATAAGTATTGAGATTAATAACGAATTGATTGCAACCGTTTAGACGAATACGATTCTACTATTCAGCTTCATTGAATCTACTGTCCTATCTCACTTTTTATACTTCTTACACGGCCAAAAAATGGACCATGTTATCATTCCACGAATAATAATTATGACTTCCAAAATTACTTTTAATTATGTCATTTTAGTTTAACAACTAAAAATAATACATTGGTATTTATCGTTTACACTACAAAAAAATCATGACACATGAACCTAAAATAATCATGCTTGTTTATTATTATTAAACCTTAATATTCCCTAGTTTACACAAAATATGCGTTATCATATTGTATGAAAAAACAAAGTTGTCATTAAATTCCTAACGGTTGTTGGTTGTTTTAAATAAAACTCTTTGCTTCCGATATCCTTTTTCAATCGAAGTAACTTTACGAGGTCTTGTTTTCTTCAGCCTACTTATCGTTCAGTATTCTAGATACAAAGGATTAATGTCAGCACACTGTAAAGGAAACACACAAAGAATTATGCCGACAAATAAAACCAGCTTAAGTAAATCGAATTATTTGCTTCCAGCTGGTTTTATCGATGCATCGATTTGTTTTTATTCCATAGCTTAATAACAGGGGCCCATAGACTATTCGGAACGCTTTATAAGCGCAAAATAAGACAAAGAAACCTGCCACCGTCCACCGCAATACTATAAGAAAACCAGGCGTACCAACGCAAAAAAAACGACAAAAATGACCACGCACTCGGAATCGAAATGCAAAAAAAATATTTTGCGCGAAAGAGAGAGGGTGATATGACCTGTTCTAGATAGAATGGAATGGCAGAAATTTCGAATTTAGAATGCAGCGCGTGCGCCTCGACATCCGTCGCCGCAAAAAATCGGGGTTGCCATCTACCGGCCAGTTGCGACACTACGCTCATTCGATTTTAACATTTTGACAGTTTCAGAAAACGGATTCAACTGAATATTAATAACTTAACGCCGTATATTATACAGTTATTCGTATATTTCAATAATTTGGTCGAAGTGCGTATTTCTGGGTATGCCAACTCGTATCTACATTGTGCTTAGACGGACTACAGTCTTCAAACTTAGGCCTCAGAAGTAACGCATCTACGTACTTACCTCAGATAGGACACCGTGCTTATTTGAAACACTTAATGCCAGTTGGCCTACGTGCTGGTTTGTTACTCCATACGTTATCCAATTTTCAATGATGTACAATTTTATTGTAAACATTTGTTTACTTAGCATAGCGACATTCGAAATATCAGTGTTCAATAGCGGAAAAGAATTTTATTTATAAACGTAATACGTATGTTAATAATTTTCTAATAACTTTGACACTACAAAAGTCTCTACGCTTTACATACTCTAAAAGCCAGAAGCCAAAAAACACAAAACTGGCCGATAACCCGTTGAATGACGTCGATCGATCAAGCGTGTTATGACGCGGTGGTCCGCCCGACCCCGCCGTATCATTAATTAGATTCGTATCATTAATGACTTTAATGACGTGTTTTGATTGTTGGCGCAATCGTGTTATTGATTAGGCCTCTACTTTATTTTGTTTGACCTCCGGCACAGTATCGGACTTCGGCATTTCAGCACAAAGTAGATTAAACAACACTGGACAACTAACTAACATTAACGACGGGACAAGAGTTATTCTATTTTAATCCCCTAATCTAAGAAGTTGAAAACGATTTTCACATCTGAACGTAGCGGAAAGCCTTAATTTTGAAGTTATACTTATTTTGCCGCGTTAGGGAAAAATGATTAGAGAAAATTTTTACGACGCGCGCGCACACCGTCACGAAAATCCGACACCATGAAGGTAGGTCGTCAACATTTTAGTTTTTCAAAAAATATTACCAACAGAATAAAAAGGCCATCCACGTATGTCTATTGTATGGCGAAAGAAGTTGTGGGAATTCACTAGTCTCAGTGATAGTTTGGTTCTGAGTTATCGCTACTCCATCTATCAACGTCTGTTTAGATAAATTCGTCTAAATCCCTTCATTTACTTAAAAAGTTTAGGTAAAAAAAAATACAAACCAATCACTCAATTTAAAGTGGTGGGCACAAAAAGACCTCAAAAAAGCCTCAAATTTTGCTCCTTGATTGATTCGTGTCATTCCATCGAATGCGTTTACAAGAAACTGTTTGGCTTCACCTTAATCCTAATGACTTGTCATTTGTTACGAGATGATAACAGATTTTGGGTGGTTTCTACGAATGTAGTGAGGGAGGTTACCTGGTTAGCTTATAAATGTCGTCATGTTAGTCTTCTGTTGCCTTTCATTATTTAAAAAAAATTGTGGTCGTTTCTTTGTAGTTACAGATGGTAATTTTGTATTTGGCCTTGAACGAATTCTTTTATTCTGTCATTTATTTACCTATTTAATCTGCTACAATATTTAACTTGACTTTATATACGCCTGTACTTATAAGATTCTATTAAAGACTTATTGATTTCTTCAAACTAATCTAATATGTTATCGATTTAACTGTCACTTCACTTCAATTTAAAATTATTTCGCTGGATTATTTTTTTTCCTTAATAATGAACGGAATCGATTGAGTATCTCAACTCTCAACTCAGTTAAACCTTCATGTCAATTGAATTTGGTTGGTCCTCTTAGGCAAATTATACCTTGTAGAATTTTACATACACGTAACTTAAGGTCTAAAAATGAACATAAAATGTAGATAAAGTGGAGCTAATATATCGGGTCGCGCTTTGTTTTTTTTAATGTTAGCAGAATAGCAAACGAGCATGCAGGCCACCTGATGTGAAGTGGTCTCTACAGCCCTTGGACATCCAAACCTGAGGTTGTATGTGGATGTGTTGCTACTCCTGAGCGCTACGTTGGAATGCCACCCTTCAATCCGAAACACAGCAGTTCTCATACTGTTGCTTTACGGCAGAAATAGGTGTAGCGGTGGTACCGCCGCAGGCGAGCCTTCGACATAAAACTCTACAACCATCAGTTTTTGTTTTGTTATTTCTACAATACAAATATCTTAAACCGTTAAAAATGATACAACGAT
Organism: Doberes anticus; assembly: GCA_018250115.1. NCBI lineage: Eukaryota > Metazoa > Arthropoda > Insecta > Lepidoptera > Hesperiidae > Doberes > Doberes anticus. The sequence continues at coordinate 8,245 of DWKW01000268.1, read as the reverse complement.
TCATCCGATAAAAAATTAAGAAGAAATTAATACAGTAGGCTTCTGTAAGTATTTTAGACTTGAAACCAAAACGTAATATTATAGATTAGTAAGCGAACAACTTAAGTTATGTACGAAATCAATCTTAATACTAATCTCTTGGTTTAGTTCAATTAACTACTTGATTTCAATTACGAATATCATTTATCAAGATCGGTTATCTCAACACAATTACTTATAATTTAATGAATGTGCTTGTATTATTTAGTAACACGTTTCTTTTTCATATAACTCATGATTGTTATTTTTTATGGTTCCGTACTTATTAATTTGGTAATAACTTCACCCTTATACGATCAATTTGACGTCTGTCTGTCCGATTGTAAAAATACTTTGGAACTCAGAAACTTTAATACTCAGGAACGGCTGGGGGTGTTTATGGTGGTAGAGTCTGCCACCGCTGAACCTATAGAAATAGCAGAAATACAGCAGAAGCTGTAAAGCAGCAGTGTGAGAACTGCTGTGTTTCGGTTTGAAAGGTGTAGTTAGGCAGAAGACGCCGGACAAGAGGCATTCCAACTTAAGCCTCAACAGTAGCAACGCATCCACATACGACCTCAGATAGGACTTCCGTCCCAGTTGAGGTTTGATGTGGACGTACATGGGCTGCAGTGAACACTTAACATCAGGTGGCCTGCATGCTCGTGTGCAATTCAGCTGGAATAAAAAAAAGATATAAAAGTAAAATTATAATTATAAGTATTATAAATTATAAATGGATTCAAAAGGTGCAGGACTGGACGGAGTGGCGCCAATTAACGGAGGCCTATGTCCAGAAATGGAACTCCAAAGGCTGATGAACGACTAAAGTCTACGGTTACTTGGCGCTGTTAGAAGTGTAAGCTTCTAAGCGAATGTTATACAAAGATGAGGTCATTTATGTCATTTATTCCGATACTCGCAAACCTACTGGGTTTTGTGTGTTAATTAAATAAATAACGCTTCACACCCACAGCTCCACGCTAAGATTGCATATGTCGTGGATGCCATGGACACACAGACAAAAACACACAACCCATATCAGCAACGGAAATACCTATTCATCATTATTTCTGTTCCGCTAAGAATCGAACCCAGAACCCCGTCAATGGCAGATCGGCATATTCACCACTGTGCCACATGGGTCGCCATAAATTGATACAACTCGCACCATAATATTTTAATATAGTTAATGTTACTAGAGGCCAATCATTGTTACCAAACTAATGTGAGGCCATCGACCCGGCTGCCAGGCCGAGAGCTTTATTAGTTGGTATGTAACGAAATATCTCATACAAGTATCAGTAGGCGACAGTTTAATGGAATACGGTAGTCGCACCGGTTATAGAGTTAGAATATTTTAAAACACAAACGATAACGTTATAAAAAATCGATAAATACAAAATTCTATATTCGATTATTATCCAGTTTTACTATGTTTGTATCCACACTTTTAAAAAATTACTTTGATAATTTTACAGGTATGCTATAATTTTACAAAATAAATAAAGACTTGCACCAATACGCGAATTCAAATTTAAACCAACCCACAGGCTTCCATAATTATCAATTACCATTCACGTTTTATATTACGTTTCTAAAATAAAACTTACCGACATTGTTCTTAACTTTAACTTTATCAACATAACGCAAAAACCTAAAAAAAAGCCGTCATGCACCATAAAGCTGCAACACGAATAAATAATTAATTGTTCAACCATTATCGATGAACTGATAATCGATACCCCAGACTAATGGCTGCACCTCACTACAGGAAGCCTGCCCCGCCATTTGTCAAGATGACATTTGACATCAGTCAAGCAGGTTGACCGTACCTGGATAATCATATTTTTTGTCCATTTACTTTTCTACTTGAATACTTTTAAAAGGTAAATACGTTTTAGTAAAGGTTGAATGCATTGAAACTAAAGAAATTCCTGTCAATGTTTTTAGATCTCGTATTTAATACATTATAGAGTTAACATATTTATATAATTTTATATCGTTTACTGAACAAACAGAGCAAATAATTAGACAAGAAAGCGAGCTACTATTTGTTTACTAATTCATTTACTAATAAAACAATTTTTATTTTATTTATTAGGTTTTCGTCAATATAATAAAATTCTCAAATAAATGTATCATTTAAAAAAATTACCAACTTTCTTATAAATCACACGTACCTACATTTAGTAAGATTACAATACTATTAAAACGTGTGGGACATTCAAAATAACATGTCTTATACAGACACTACGTTATCTTTCCCACAATAAACACATGCTTGTAAAATAAAACGAAATTAAACTACTCTAAAGTACTCGTCTATAACGTATAAAGCTATAAATAAGTGGTATCATTAAAAGTAATAAAATATCCCATCGATGTAATTTATCGATACTTATCGACGGCGCGCATCACTAAACGTGATGTTGTTTGTTTTGCCAGTAGCAAGTAGTGTCGCGTTGATAAATTTCCTTAAAGATTGCTCAGTCTCCTCGATAATTCCTCTTTAAACCTCACACTTTAAATCTCTGTGTAATCTAGACTGTGTGCGTTAGAATTTAAAGTATAAAATTGAATAATAAATTTCGAGTAGTCGAACCGAGCATAATGTTATTTATGAGCCGGTCTCGGTAGGTGTTTTATAGTTATTTGATAAAACACTATCGTGATTATTAAGCTTGAGTCCATGACAGCTGGCGTTCATTTTGTTTCTATAAATTCCTCCAGGGTATGTTATCTGAATGTTGTCGGACAATATTAGTTATGATCGCTGTATATTAAGTTTCATATTTTTATCACTTCTGTCGAGGAACATTGACAAAGCACCTGCCTAAGCGAATAACAAATGTTTTACATGCAGTTTGACCCTGTTTAAGCATTAAAATAATGACATAGTAATTATAAACATTATTCTGAGGTTCCGTTTTCTGCTTTCCAGGTAAAAAATGGCGATCATTGACACCGCAAGACAGGCGGCCGTTTGTAGAAGAAGCGGAGCGTCTTCGAGTAATCCACATGACCGAACATCCAAACTATAAGTACCGTCCTCGGCGGCGAAAACAGAACAAAACCAGACCAAACCAACCAACTGCCCCAGCCAGCGCCCCGCCGGCCGCCTCTGCTGCATTAGGGTCGCCCTATGCAACTGCCACTGATTCCCCGGATACACGATTTTCCCACAACCCTGGAGCAGGCTTCTCGCCATACCGAACGTCTCCCCTCGCTTCAGACTCGTTCCAAACTAGCCAATTCAATGGTCATGTCCAGACGCCAGAATCGTCGCCTGCTAGGTCACCCGAACCTCAAGGCAGGAGAAGCGCACCAGCTGAAGCTCCACTACCCACTCCCGATGCATCTCCGATAGAAAATGAAAAGGAAAACTTCCAGTACGAGGAGAGGCGACGAGCCATCAATGCTTCGTCGATGTCGGATTCATATCCCTACAAAACGTTCAGAACGCCTGGTTCATACTCTCCTGCGCCTGTAGCTGCAATGGGAATGGCTAACGGCATGTACGTGATGTGTACTCAGAGGACACTGGCAGAACAACCTCCGCTGGTAACTGGAACGTTCTTCCCACCAGTCGCAACCTCGCAAGACCAACAGACTCTTGGCACATCTGCGCCTCGAGTATCGTCGGCTCCAAGCGGCCCGATGACCACCGATTACAGCATTCAGTACCATCCTTACGAACAGTACGAGCAGATGTACAAAACAGAAGATTCATACGTGTCCCACTACCCGGATCAACCGAAAACTGAGTATGATACAGGTGGCAGCTACTTTTCCGAGGAGCCACCTCCGAATCAGCAGCAGGAACAAGAGCAAGGATTCATGAATCCTCGTCCAGAAATAAGGACAGGTTCACCGGAATCCGATGTAGACGCTAGGGAGTTCGATAAGTATTTGGACTATGGAACAGAAGGGACAATGGAACAGCATCAGCAGTACAGATATGAGCAGCAGCAACAATACAGGCCTCCATACTGCCCGGAATCGGCTCCAGGGCCCGAATACTGTGCTGAGAGGATGTATGCTCCATATGCTTCTGTGATCTCCGGCGCCCCTCCTCCCGGTCCATACACTCCAGCACCACCCGGAGCTGACGTAAGACCTGAAGACGAGTTCAGCGTGATCCTGGCGGGAGTCAGGCAGACCTGCTACAGCAATTGACTGCACTGGGATAGGAATAAAGAGGACTCTTCCTAAATATAGCCCAAAGAGTTATTTCCGAAATGTTACTTTCAATGTTAATCTAACGTAGATACTTTAAGTTTGCCTGGTAAAGAAAACTATAGGAAAATCTTAATTTATAATTCTGTTTATTTATTAGAAGTACTTTTTTTCTAAACTGTAACATGCCGATCGATGCCTATGAGTGCTTTTACTTTGAAACATGTTCATTGTTAAGTAGCTTTTGTGCTAGAAATTCGGGAACTATTTAGCCGATTTCTATATAAACGCACCTTAGAAATGTTTACGTTGATGTATCAAGAAGATTTTCCAACTTTATATTTTGATTGATTTAAATAAATTAAAGAATCAAAACGATATTTTAGATTTAAGAAAAATGTATCAAATGTAACATAACTTAAACTTTACATTCTATTATACTGGTGTTGTCGTAAAATATGTGAAATCGACAATAAAATGTCCTTACTTAGATCTATTGATATTTTAAAAACTTAAAAGAAAAATGTTTATCAATTTTTCAAAATAAGAACAGGTAATGTCTTCCGATACTAAATTTCCTGATACTGTTTATCTTTTTAAAATTCACTCTTCATTGAAAACTGTATTATTAAGAACTATTTTTATAAAATTGGTGCTATGTACGAAGGTCCTATGAATGTAACTTAAGCTTATTTTCGTATAATTTACAAATCATAACACGACAAACGTAGAAAAATCCTTGGAGTCTCCTAAATAAAAGATTATTTATTTGTAAACTATTTTTGTATACTTTTTAAGAATAACAAAAAATATCAAACTATTCAAGTCGTATTCGCTCTTTCAAACCGTGTAGATATAGACTAAGTCTTATTTTTTTTTAGCATAAAATATTTTTAACGTGCGTTATCTGTATAAATTGTAAGTTCAGTTAATAAAATATCTCATAGTTATATTTGTACTAAAGTGTTAGTTAAATGAATCATTTAGTTTATGTTGCAATTTTTAGTTATTTAGTTGAAAAAGACACTCGCACCGCGAAACTAAGTTCTTCCTGTTTGTAAGAAAATTTATAAGGAGCAATAAAATTTATATTCTAAAAATGTCTTGTTTTTATTACGGACCCCTGAATATAGAATGGAACACTTTATTTTACACAAAAACAAAATGCGTTTTTACGAAAGCTGCGTCAATAGTACGAGATATATGAATGCTTTCTGTAGAAATTTGTGGTTGGATGTTGAAGTCCTTACTGCACTGACCACTTAATATCAGGTTGCCTGCATACTCATTTGCTGCTCCGTTACTATGAAAAAAAAAATGAGATTGTCCACGCATGTTTCCTCGTTTAATTAAAAAGCAGCAAGTTTCATTGATTACTAGTATGCACTTAACTTAAAATTAGAAGTGTCTTGTCGGATTTGAAATCGAACCCACCGGAACGGCAAGCCGATTTCAAATCACTAGGCTATCGCTTCTTAAATTTACCCTAATATTTTTTTTTTATCTTAAAAGTTTAATTTTTTTATCTTAATCTTTTATTTGTATCACTTAATCGTGATACAAATAAAAGTCTATACTATTCTGTCTTCATTCTAGAAAACAGTCATTTATTCTGCAGGTGTTCTTTTTATATTAACGGAATCGCAAACGAATATGTTGTTAATGGTCACTGCAGGCATAAGACTACTACTATCAAAAGTAAGAAGTCGGTAAGTAAGTAGTCTGACTTGAAGGCAACGCATCCATGTACAACCGCAAATAAGACTTCGGGCTTAGACTTAGAATACTTACAAATGCGTCACCCAAATATTACTTGTACTTGCACATCTATTTATCTTTAGTACTGGGTGTTGTCTATTTAGCTTAGAATTATTTCAGTACTCATATAATACTAAGTATACACGAACGTATAAATAATGGGCACACTTCCCTTAAAACTTATGACTTAAACTGCATACGCGTCCCCAAATCTTGATAGATGGCATAAAAGTATTTTACAAATTTGAATGAATCTCGATGGTCGAGATTGAGTCGCGTTATAAGTAGTAATTATTATAATAAAACCAATCGCCATCTATCTTGTACCGTACCTCACACGCACTTGCCAAATACAGAGCTAAACAGTGCTATGTGCAAAAAGTCGAATAGTACCGCCCCCTACAGAAAGCGTATAAGTCCAAATAAAATTAAAATTACTAAATAATTTGCGCGCGCCACGTAGGGCTACCACAAGCTGAAAGTTTGAATTGTCACCATACTATTCAATAACTCCTTATACTAGCTAATACTTAACTGTTACCTGAGTTAATTATCTCAATTTATTAAACATTTAATTGTGCGACTTATACAAATCACAGTCTGTCAAAATTTTTATGTCATTTCTTTTATTGTCATTTAATCATTGTTTACCGGTCTGAAAGAAAGTGGTTAAGAAGAATACACTGGACAGGAAGCATATTAATCCTCACGAATACCAACGCATTCGCGTCTAACTTAAGATAGGGCTTCGGACCTATTTGAGATCAGATGTGGTTGACCACTTGATGGTAAAAGTGGCCTGCATGCTCGTTTGCTACTCCTTTAATATAAAAAACACATGTTTGACAACCAATAATAATTTATTTTTCCACCAAAGACGTTTATTACGCAGGACACTAGAAGTAGGCCTATGTGGACCATACCATACCATATTGAGGCAATTATAGTTGTAGTTAAATACTTTTTTAAGTGGTCACTGCAGTTCATGGACATCCACATCAAACCTCAACTAGGAGGGAAGTCCTATCTGAAGTTGTGTGTGGAGGTGTTGCTACTGCAAAGGACTAAGTTGCCTCCTGTCCAGTGTTTTCTGCCTAACCACACCCTTCAAACTGAAGCATAGCAGTTCTCACACTGCTGCTGTACGGCAGAAATAAGCCACCGCTAGCGAGGCTTCGACATAAAACTCTACCACTATCAATGAACGTAGATTTAATGTTACTAACTAAACTACAAACAAATCAAACTCTTACTATTTAGTAAGAGTATAATTTGGATAAATCCAAACTCATACTAAATCCGTCAAGCAACCCTACCACAAGGGTGTATATCGGCCCGCGGGGCCGCTTGCCTGTAATTATGCCGCGGTCCGCCCGGGTCCGCCCCGCGAGTCGATATTGATGTATTGACGTTTGAAGTCAAGTGAGGTATGTACGAGATGGGGAATTTACGGAAATGCAGTGGTGTATAGAGTAGTATTGATGGAGGATAGAGATAAGATTTATATTTGGCGTGCAAAAATTACAGAAGTAATATAAATGATTGTCTTGAAAATTTTGTTAAGAAACTTTAATGATGCATAGAGTTTTTTTTACTTAAATAATGTACAATTTTTTTTTATCTAACTAGTAATTGATGTTGTGTTTTCACTGCAGCCTTTAGACATCCACACCCATTATCAAATAATACTTAAATCCCATCGGACATTGAACGTGTATGCGTTGCTACTCCTGAAGACTAAGCCGGTATGCCTCCTGTCTAGTGCAGTCTACCATGCTCTTCAAACCCGAATTCAGCAGTGCCAGTACTGCAGCTGTCCAACAAAAATACGCACCATCTCTGCGATGGTGCCGTGGAAGCGAGAATTCGACATACGACTACCACCTCAGATTCTTAAGCCATATTGCGTTGAAAATTTGAGTTAAGTGAAACATGAGCAACATGGTAATTTTGCATTAATAAAGAAGTTGATGTAGTGGTACTGATAAATATTATTATAATACTTGACTAATTGTTTATGAAGTATAAGAAAATATTCAAGATCACAAAGGGGGAAAGGTACGTGTTGAAGATTGTAAATTTAGACGTGTATTTTTTTATTTAAGAACAGGCTGTTAAAAGGTATTTTTACATATGTAATAAATGTATTATAGAAGAGCAAAAAAACTGTCAAGAACCGGGGGTATAAAAGCCAGAGCTGATCGCCGCTCAGGTCAGTTCGTTCTCAATTCGTTCTCAGTTCGTTTTCAGTCGTTATCTAGAATGTTACTCTGCCATTTTTGCTATTGAA
>DWKW01000267.1:0-18829 GCA_018250115.1 Doberes anticus | reverse complement strand
CCCCGCTGGGAATCGAACCCAGGACCCTCCGAACGGCAGTCCGCACGTTGACCACGGCGCCATACGGATCGTCAATAGGTACCTAAACATCTGGGTCTATTGACTACTTTCTGGAGAACCATGCATCTTCTAGACGATCTGGATGATGGTATTAAACAATAAACGCTCTCCAAAGCATCAAAGTAACAACCTTCCAGTAACTGCTCACCGACCCGAACTCAAACGCTACACGCTTCATCCTCGCCGGCGAGGACGACGTCCCGCATTCTATGGGACAGGCATGCGGAAACCCCGCATAAATGTCCGTTTCAGTCCGTCGTAACCCTGGATACACACCGTGTCAACCTAAGTCGAAGTTTGACTCTCACAGGAGGTTCCCTCAAGTCGGATGCACAGCCCGTTGGCATCTTCTTCTTGTGTGTTGAATTTGTGGCCTTCCTGCCCAGACCGCACTGTTTTATGTCCGGCTGTCTCCGTGGTTTGTCATATAAACCCGGTAAATATTTAAAGGCCACTAAGGTCAACACTAACTGTCACTTCGTGAAAAAAGTGTTGTTACGTTTTAATTAATAAGGAAAAACATTGGATTGTGTCATATTTAAGCACTGCTTTATATAAGAAATGTCAAAGTCCCAGTGATAAAACTTGAAATAGGAATGAATAGATTAAAAGAAGGAATCAGGCTCTCAGGAAATTAGTAACGGTCCTTAGCGCGAGCTAAAATTCAACGAAAAGTGTTGAATTGTGACAGACCAACACGAACGCGACACCCAAAGAGTTCCCGACGCTTTGTTTTCGAACGCGATTCACACGGCGACCGTGTTTGCTCCACAAACAGCGCGGCATGCGACTGAGCAATTATCACTTACCTGCGACACGCGATCACAACACTGCACAGATTTATTGTAGATAAACTAGTATCATCACTTTTACTGGTGTTGTAAATTAATTATGTGCACTATTTATGGTCGTGGGTTATGGCGCGGCGTGCGAGCGCGGCCGATCGAGTCGGCGTCGTGCGGCGGTATGCGAGCACTGGCTGGGCGGGCGGGGCGACCGCGGCCTCTGACTGCTTCGTCTCAGAATGAATTCGCTCGACGAAGCGCGCGCCGCTCGCTTCATCCCTCGTCTTATCTGAATCTCATTTCGTGATCCATTTAGTACATTGCGTGTGAATACCTACGTTGCTGTTGGTCGATCCCACCACGTCTAGTAGGTATTTGTTTTCTCAATATATACACACCCTGCGTTGGGATGGTTACGGATTTAATTTATAAATTTTTATTACTTGCGTAACAAGATCGAGCAATTTTCTTTTGTAAGGTTAGATGTGAGAAGTAACAAGATATACAGGATAAATTAAAAAAAAGTATTTTATTCGATTTAATTACGCCTCACTTCACAAACTATGTAATTAATAAACTACAAAAATCACATCAACAGATTTGTTACAAGTAGTGGATTCTCTAACACATCTCTAACCAACAGCAGCTAAAAATAACTGTTTTAATGCCGTTACTTAAATATGTGTTTACTCTCTTGGCAGTTAGACTCATAGGCTCAGGAGTTTAATTTATTTAAATCCTGATATGTCTTCGTGAGATGTGGCCTGACCGGCAACAGCTTTTGTATCTAACCGTGGAAAAAGACACAATATAAAGTAGGTACTTTATGTATGTATGTAGGTACATACTGCATGTTACCATTTCGATAGCTTAACTATTCATTAAGAATACCTAAATTTTTCACATACACGCACAATACACAATTCCGAACAGTGTATGTATAATAAAATGTGACCTTAAATTAAAAAGGTAAAACTGTTTTCTCTGAAGTCTATCTTTATTCTTCTATTAATATATACATAATAAAATAACTGAGAGGCCCCGAACTACTGTCAATATTTTTGCTTCAGGTGCTAGTTGTCAAAAAATGCAAAAAAAAGTCGCATACCTATAGCTTCTGTAAAAAAATATGTCACCGCCCCTTTTAAAGTAGGTATATATTTGAAAGTATTAAATGTGACCCACTTTCAGAAGGTGTCGAGATTTGGTTAATATAGTCACAATATCTGTATTGTGACCACTATCGTTTGGCCAAATTGCGTTATATTTCACATACGAGTAATGTTATCTACATATAAAAAATATGATAAAGGAGTATAATTTATTTCTTTGTAGCTTAGGTCTGAAACCGATACAAAAAATTACATTATCAATGAAAAGCTACAATTTCTTTGAGTAACACTGGCAATTTATTTTTTTGACAAAAACATGTTTTTAATTCGAAATATCAATGTTTTAAAAGCAAGTCATAAGAAAAAGCGCAGCTTGTCTGTTTAACGCTTGTTGTGTGTTGCGCTGGCCGTACGGTTTGAAATATATGTACACAACGTATTCCAAAACTATGTTTTTAGTAGTTCTATAAAAGTCCGCAATAGCATATACTACCTATGAAAATTCCTTGAAAAAATTCTACGCAGCAGTCTGGTAGATACGCTTATCAAATCAACAGCCGGACTGTTCATCCAATCGTAAATACATAGGCTATCCATGCGATGCCGAGCCGCGTTGCTAGTTACAATATTACATTATCACCTATTAAGGTCAAAATAAGTATGTATGAGAGAAATAATAACGGTTTTAGGAAAGCTTTTAAGGTTTTAGTACGTTTCCCAAAATTCATCGTCCCTTCGCTCACTGAGAACAACTTTGGAATGTTAATTTGAATTCTTCAAAGGAAGTGACCGCGCCAATTTATAATGTATAATTGTAGTATTAATTAGTAAAGCATTGTTATCTCAAATCGCGCTAATCTCAGGTGTTGTTCATACAGTTTTAATGGCGAGCTTTTGTTTTAATGACTTGATGGCGGAGCCTTCGTTCTGATAATTATTTTATGGACGTACTACTGGTTGAATTGCTTTAGGGTCTACATTATATACTTATTTCAATCTTTGTGTTAAATATGCTGTAAATTGCTTTTTTTATTTTAATTTAAAAAAATTAAATATGTATTTATTTTTACGGTATGATGACCCATGTGACATAGTGCGCTTCTTATAGGTACAGACGGTCTTGGTTCGAAATTCATCAGACAAAAATATTAATGATTATTTTGTGACTTCCTTAAATCCTATTAATTGACCTCTAAGTTTTAGTTCTTACGTATTTTTATTGCTCCCGAATGTAAGATGCTATTAGTATGAAACGTAAATTTGCTTAATACAAAAACCATTTAAAATTCAAAAGAAGGACTACCCGAAATTTCAAATGAAAAGCCTAAACGAAATTCCACATTTCTGTAAGATCACATACGCTCGTGACGTAAGACACAGAGAATTACACAATATATTTGTTTAAGGTAACACCACTTAAGAATACGTAGGTGTTACTGGTTTACTGGACGGCTCATACATAGGTTCGCAGCGTACGCGCGCCACATTCCAGAGATTATTGACTCGGGTCCCGCTCCGGCACAAAGTAACTTGTGACGCGCCACTTCCACACTGCAGCGTGTACGTACAGACAGACTCAAAATAATATTTAACATCGTTCATATTTAAAACTGTAATTTTCACCAGGACAAAAAAGCAGCAGGCATACTAGGTAGGTATGTGGTTTGTATTTCAAATAGGATCTAAAATTCCATTAGAACTTTTACGAAAAAATAAGTTAGTTCTCAAAAGGATTAAGTTGACTCGTTTCGGGCCTTGGCGAAATCTTCCTACACTAGTCAGACAGCATAAAGTAGTTCGATCACTGCTACTACCCTGTAGAAATATGTAGGGAAACGGTGATGGCAAGGTAGTTAACCCTTAGACTTAGATAACAATCGATTGTTTTATTATGCAGTTATCTTCAAAACGGTTACACAATATTAAAATTAAAAAGAGAACTGAATTATTTCTATGCTTTAGTTACCAGCAAAGTTTAAGGACTGCATTGTTGTCATGTTTTTTACTTACTTATTTATAGAGTACTTATTATAGTATTTATAGGGTATATAGAGTATAGTATTTATAGAGTAGGTACCTATATAATGTGTGTCATAAAAGTTAAAATAACTTTAAGATCAATAAAGAAAGAAGGCAGTGTGAACAAATCTGTGATCCCAAAACTTCTTTTTAATGTTCTCAATAGAGTGGTCTTCCTATATATGATTTTATGTCTGTCTTCATCATCATCAACTCATTATTGTCCCAGTGCTGGGCAAGGTTCGCCTCTCAGATATGAGAATAGAGGTCATAGTCTACCACACTGGCCAGGTGTGGATTGGTGGACTTCACATACCTTTGACAACTTTATTTAGAACTCGCAGGCTTTTAGGTTTTCTTACGATGTTTTCCTTCACCGTTAAGTGATAATTAATTTCTAATACGCTCATACTTAAGAAAAATTAAGAATAGATAACAAGTTAACAAAATAAGTGTGACTTTGTTTTACAGGACTGCAAACTTAGGTAGGTTTATCAGTTCTTTATTTGTCCTACATCCACTTGGATGTATTCCGGAGGAAAACAATTCTTAATATTTCTTATTTATAAAGTGGCGCAGTAAAAAGTTGAAAACGATTCGCCCATTATTTTCCTAAAATTTTATTATGAAGACAGTACAGAGCGTGACGTAGCGTCGCAGAGAATGGCGGTGTTTGCACAGTGCGCGCTAATTGCTTACGAGCCGCTTCGCCGTCGATATTGCAGCTTGCTACACTCAACTGCAGAAACCCCTACAGTTAGAATGCAATTCAGTTATCAGAAATATAAAAACAGACCTCAAATTAGTTACACTTGAAATAACTAGGAAAATAAAAGTGTTTCATTTTTCCGTTTTCATTTCCGCGATGATCATCTGATGTTATTTATTTGCAGAATTACATACAAATTTTAAATGGCATTCAACATTTCTTGCTTAAACTTACTTTCTATCCGCAACCCGCACTGTATAAGTACCTGTGGTGGATTATGTTCCCGGTCTCATACAGTCGTGGGGAGAATTCATAATAATGGTGGTCTCGATAGAATATCATCGTGTGCATCTATACAAAATAAAATAATAAATAGGTAAATTATCTTACAATTTTGATGTATTGTCATTGATTTTAGTCATAAGTATCACTTACACACAATATACATTGCATAATTATGAAATGCTCGGGATTTAAAGCAACAACACTGCAGTCATTGTTGCTGTGAATCCAAAGGAAAAATGTTAGCCAATATTTTTTCAGAAATGGTATGGCGAAACCGTATACCAGGTATCACTTTTAATCGATTATATCTGATATGTGTTTAGTTCAGGATTTTAATATTTTTTTAGCTATTTACAGGACCTCAATATGCCACTAGCATATGATAAAATACCAAGCAGGTGAGAGTCAGATATGCTTTTATCAATAAATTCAGTGATAGAAGGCAGAAAAAGAGTGAACAGCTCCATCAGGTGTCTGTCATCCTAGTGATTGGACAAATTTTCTTAAGACCAAACAAATATATCAAACAAAAATACAACAATCCGATGGCAACAAACAATACCAATCCACGACATAATTTAAATGGGCTTATGAAATTTGTATTGGATTATTTGCACCAGAGTTATTATTTTATTTTATTTTGTGCAAACACTTGAGTCATTATGATATTTTAATAATATCTATATTCCCCCCGATGCGATGGTATGAAATACGTATCCGGTTTTTCCTATACCTACCTATGTATGGGGTGAATTCGAATGTACGTTTTTTATTAAAACATTTTCTAGTTCGTATAGTTACAACTGATTTCTGATATTTATTTAACCAAAGAAATGTCTTATGGATGTTATTTGATAAGCAATGTTGATTTTTTAATATGTAACGCTGTAACCAATTTCCAAATATTTTTCACTATTCGGTGTCCTCCCACTTACCCATACACAAAAAATATAGATATATATGTATGTTATTTGGTACACAACAATTCAACAATTGACCATTTGACCAATTGATTAGACCAACAATTCAGTACCTACCTAAACAATATAAAATTAAAAAGATGTCGACAATTACATATCTTCTAAAGAAAACGACACCAACTATTATATTATAAATAATGACATAAACAATTATCTTAGACTGTACCACCTACTAATGAAGCGTAAACTTGGCCTCCGTTTATTAATAACGTAATACCTACCCACCTAGGCAATGATTACTCTGCTGTTTAGATAATTGGAACCAGATATGATCTTTGTAGGCAGGTACTTCTGTGACTGTCTGTTCTCAGTAGTTTCTCCAAGGCAAGACGAAGGTCGAAGGTTTAAATAAAGTAAGTAACCTCCAGACGACTAGTCAGAATAATAAATAAGTTTACTTACAAAGTAAAATATAGGTAGCATTTTAATTGTTTAAATTTATGGTTGTTTTGATCGCATAATAATGATTTAGCTGTTTTATGATAATGTGATGATGATAATAGCTTGCGGAGTCTAGTTAACCATCTTTCAGAGTAGACTTACTACAGATTCTTCTATTACTGATACGAGTAGATGCATGTACTAAGGTCTGTATAACATTATACGAAGCTCATTTCAATGGATAATGTCCGTCCCTATCTGAAGTAATCCCGAACGAAGTGGATTGTTTTCCTTGGGTCCCCGATTGGATTTATTTCGAGTTTTACGACGTCTCGCATCCCCATCGTAAACTTTATGCCAAGCCCGACCAGCTACCGCTCTCTCGCTATAACTATTTATAATTTTGTTTTTAGGCATCTTAGTAAAATTTTTGGGTGGTGTCATTAACATAACCGCTGAGTAAGATGAATATGAAAAGATGCATGTTGTGTGTTTTCTAGCAAATTTAATCGAAGCCTATGAATACGGACTTGAATAGGGCTTTACCGCTATGTACATAATATATTAGCTGTTCATTATGATTGTTACTGTTAATAATTAATACTTATAATAATAAAAACGGCTCCCACTCACAGCCAAACAACATGTCAGGCTGTGGGCACCATGGACACACACAAAAACAAGAACACTAAGACCCAGACCAGAAAAAGTAATCTAAATCCATCATTCAAATTTATCACTCGCAAGGCCGGAATTGAACTCAGGACCCACCAGCCGGCAGACCGGGATATTGACCACTGTGCCATATGGGTTGTCGGTGTACTGATCGGTGCGTAGAAACGGTGTGAGCTTTTAAATGAAACAAAAAGTAAAATACAATAACTGTGACGCGTACAAACTTGAAAAACAAAAAGAAATATTTGGTTTAGCACCTAATTGGACACATCAAACACGAGGCTGCGTCAATAGAGATCAATAAACAAACAGAGCGGGCCGAAAGCAGCCAAAAGGGTTGCTGAACGAAAAAAGGTCAATTCGGTAGTAGTTTCACAAAAACCTCTTTTGCATGTCGTAACGTAAATATTTATGCCAACAATAGCATGAAGGAAGCGTGACAAATCACACACTATGGCACTATGGCTGCAGTTGGCTTTCACTTTCAACTTTTTTTAATATCTTAGGAAACCCTTCCATAAATAAGCTACTGTTGGCGATCCTTATTTGCATAACAGTGTACAAAACATTATAACGCTCGTCGATTTTGACGCGAAAAGTGAAAACGAGATTCAAGGTGAATACTGGTGTTATTGGTCAGTCAATGTTTCGGTTCCTGTTGCTTTACACGTTTGTTTTGAATTAAGAATGAATAAAGACGCAATCTCTAAATATGTTAATTGCGTTAAACATATGTTCGGAGAAACAGTGGTTTACGTTAAACAATACACGAAATTCGGTTTACAGAGAACTTATCCCTCTACAAAACAACAAGGTTCAAAGGGTTCGTATACTTACTTGTAAGGCATATAATTTTTTTTTTTTTTTAATACTTATAACGTTCTTGCATTATTTGATTCTATGGTAACTGTAATATAAATTTTGTTTAAATATTTTTCTACTCATAAATCTGACATTCCTTTCTGTCAGCTGATCGAAGTAAACTTGTCTTGATGGCATCGCCACAAAATGTCACAAATTAGTCAAACGTTATAACTCGAAATGAATTGCCCGTGGGTGCAATAAACGATGACCAGAACATCTGACTGCAGCTCAAAGGATATTCCTTATTTGATTTTTAAATTTCAATTCTAAGCTTCTGTAGTAAGGTTTATTGTTCAATAAGATGTGTTTATAGTTTTATGACGTTTTAGTGTTTTAGTTCGCGCATGGTGAGGACCTGTTAATAATTCGGGTACACACAGTATGTTTGCATGTTTTGTTACATCATTTTGAGCCGGCTTAACGAACTCGCGTTCCAATATTTAGTGTGTATGGAGCTTTAACACTGATGTTTACCTACTATTAAATGTTTGTACTTGCTCGCATTTTTAAGTCGCCGATGCAATTGCACTCCAAAATATCAGCGTCATAATGTTTGAACGAGTTACAATTTACTTAATTTTTATTTTTAAGTGTTCCCTTTAGCGCCTCTACTACAATAAAGTGATAAATGACACTGCAGAAAAAGACACGTTAGTCCATGGACATTCATATCCAAACTCAAATATGACTGAATGAATTAAATTCGAGGTTGTATTTCTACGTACGGCCCAGTACATTGCCACTCCTGAGGACTAAGTTGAAATGACCCCTGTCCATTTTACCTATAAGTAGGTACTACTGCTTTCTGGAAAAAAATGGTGTTGTTCGCCCATGTCGGCGAGCCTTCGATATAAGACACAACAACCATAAAACTACTATTTTACTTAATTTAGCGATACCTCGGAACCGACTTATGGAAATGCTTTAAGTTTGAAAAATCATTGAATCGTTCAAGTATCTCAACTGTATCCCTTCTCTTTAAAATTGACTTATTCTGTTATTTATTTCATACAATTATTATTTTATACAATTTTATTTTATATACGAATAAAGTTTCCGCATTTTAATCATGCTCAGCCACTTGTACCCTAGTTTGACCTAGTCCAACGACGCTTGACTGCAACATATATATTTTTTTTACGTATTACCTATGTAAGGTTTGCATAAGGCAACAAAGTTCATTAATCTGTAATTAAAAATAAACGCTCAGACGATTCGTATAGAATTAAAGCAACAGACTTAATTTGGGTCATAAAGCGATTTTAAAATTCAACGTCAGCTGTTAAATTCAGGCTCGACCAGTGGAATAATAGATGCGGTTTGGTTTATTGACGCCTCATATAACTCAGTCGAGCCAACTAATACTACTCCGTTGTGTTAGTCCAATTTGAAACACAACCGAGTGTAGTCACCGTACGAAATTATTAAAGTTTCAGAATCATCTTTGGATCCAAACTGTGTCTGTATTAAGCGTGTTAGTGCAATTCAGTGCGTCGTTTGCATCGTCGAATCTCCATTTATCCTATAGGAAGGTAAATTTTATATACCTATATTAGGTCCACTTTAACTGTTTTATAATGTATTATTCTCAATTAACACTTTAATCTTTCAACTTTGAATTGGTGGTTACCTTCACACTTACTCTACTTGTTCACTCTACTTAATAGGTAAGCCTTAAATTTTACATCCATTTCGTCGATTCGGCCATAGTTTTAATTTTTTCCAAAGAATTCGTTTCAATGATACTTTATTTTTTAATATTCATTTTCTAAACAATTAAAACCTTTTTGACCTGTTAATGTTATAACAAAACCTTGTATATTTCCGTCTGATTCTAAGAATTGATTCTAAATCTTTATACATTTTACAAGCCATGCATAATCTGAAGGTACATATAAGGTCATGTATAAAATTTATATTACATATAGGTATACCTGTGTAGTACACTTCGATATAGGTCTTTATAATCTTTTGGTCCCGACATTATCTGAAGAGTACTTAACCTTTCAGATTTATTGCCTTGGATTTAGTTTTTTATTTATGACTTTGGTATAAATACTGTTATTTTTATTCATTTAGTAAAATATCCTGTGCCATAAAACACTAGATGTGTTGCTTGAAAATTATCCACGGTTCCAAAGAAGAAATATACACATTTTCCGTTCTTAAATAAATTAGTGCAGTTTTGAATGATTTATACAGATTGTTTATAGATAACTACGTACTAACTACTAATAACGACTAACGTAATAATTACATTGAGAAAATTTGATAAAATTTCGCAGTGTCCGTGTGTTTTCTTCTTGATATTATAAAGTAGGTACCTAGCTTAAGTAGGTGCGTATATTGACGCTGGAACTGATAATTGTTTTCTGTCCTGAAGTAGAGAATATAGAGTGGGGATATTCTTAAATTGGTGTTGTCTTAGTCTCTTAAAGCGCTTTATTACTATCACAATACGATAATTAAATAAAAATAGTAAAGAGTTACAACACGAATTTAGAATTTACGTCGACAGTTACTATACCTAAGTACATTCAGTAGCGTAAATGTAATGAATAAACTATTTTACTTATAATGTCTACGAAATTGAGTGATCGCACAAACGTATTGACACTTATAACTAATATGCAATATGTAAATGAATTTTAATTGCATAGATTATGATATGCTACTCTATATTGCATCAAATGAAGTAAAAAGTCTTATAAATTTATTCTGCCTAACCACACTTTTACTATTGTTAAATGAACTGTGTTTTTTAAACGAATTAATTACATTTCTAAAATCTACACAGTAACTTTTTCTCATAAATAGGTAAGTACCATGGATAATCTTACAAACATTTAGCGCAATCATACCATTTTTTACCACCTTACCAAATATACGCCATTAACAGTAAATACACATTTCATGAAAAGGGAATTTTCATAAATTTAATTCACATTGAATATCTACAAAACTATCGAAAACTTCCAATTATCTCCTACCTTTGTTACATTTGAACCTATGAATTTTTTTACTATAGACGAGTAGATTGTTACATTGTTAGATAACTTCAGAGATAGAAGTCTTTACTTAGTTTCTAAGTGATTTGTGAGGGAGCTATGAGTGCAAATTCTTGTTTAATTAAAGAGTCTTGTTATGGCTACAAAGTAGAGAAACGGCAAGTGCTCGAAGAACTTTCTTTTTAACAAAGTACAAGTAATTATTTTATAAAGTAACATTTTCTAATCGTTTGTGGATGCTACTCTTGAGGACTAAGTTGGAATGCCTCCTGTTCAGTGTTTTCTGCCTAACCACACCCTTCAAACCGAAACACAGCAGTTCTTACACTGCTGCTTTACGGTAAAAATACGTGTAGCAGTGGTGCTGCCGCAGGCGAGCCTTCGACATAAAACTCTACCAACATAAAAATTTAAATGGATACCTAAGATAGATACTAATAAGTAATGAATAAGTAATAATAATCACAAAAACGAGTTGTTTTTATAATATTACGTAGGTAAGCGCTTCGCCACAAAGGTCATTATAACGAGTTTTCATAGCTAGGTAGGTATATCTTATAACTGATGATATATAATTGCCCACTGACTCGCAGACAAATATTTTAATTGGTTATTTTCTGAGTTGCTCGTTATTTACTTGTGAATTCATACCCGAGATCGGTGTCAGTTCTAACAGTTTTCGAAAACGGAACAACCACGACAAATAGGTACAGACTTAGTTCAAACGGAAGATACCTCCGTTGCATTTTAATTAAATGAGTGATTGACATAAGAAACTCAACTAACTTACTGAATGTAAAGTTTGTCTACTTTGAGAGTCATGTCCAAGTTTTTACATGCAAATATTAAGTACCTACCTTTAATATGAAATCTGTTAGTATTGCATGGTTACAGAGTTTCTATAGAAGCATTATAGAGTGAGTCACGTATGTCCATATTTACGTCTACCTAAGTATATATAAATAAAATTTATACATGCTCTTACACGAAAACACACAAAAAAACACACTGCCTTGTAAGAAACATAACTGTAATTATTTAAAAAGTATTTTACTTAATGAGTAAGTTTAGTTTGATAAATTAGGTAGGTATAGGTACTTACATTTTAACTCGGAGTCATAGCAAGAAGCTATTATTCAGGACAAAGACACTGCCATCTGTAACACAGGTAAAACTAAATCACATTTGTACTACAGTTTTCCGAAATAAATATTTATAAATTTGAATGTTAAATCATCAGCCCAGTATTAAATGCACCAGAGCTCCTATCAGTGATGAAAAGATTTAGGTTATAGACAATCAGCGTGATTGTCTATAATGATATGGTGATCCACACTGCTATTTTGTGTCAGTACCGGGATTATTTCTTTTTAGTTTTAAATAACCCACGAAACTTCGATTTAAATATGATTCAACAAATTATAAATTTTCCAATACAATCGATTGACCATTTTGACTAAGTTATGAGTAAAAAAAATTATAAATACTCTTAGTTAACATTGCAGAGATCTATAGCCGAATCACTCATTGCCTATCTACTCCAATAATATTGGTTAAGCTTAATGTATCCACAACTTACATAAGGTCATTTTTTGCATTACAAATTGATATTTTCCCAACACTAACAGTATGTTAGGATACGATATCGCGTTTCTAATCTGCCTGGATATTTTTAAGTCGATAAATTTGACTGTCAGTCCACATGTGTAGGTATGGAGATAAGGACAACCCACCCCGCCTCTAAGCCGCCGTAAAATATTATCCTGCTCGAGACATTTATGACCGGTTTGAGATAGGTACCGTGGAAACATTTCTATAATATATAGGAGGAATATTTATGAATTATGTAAAATATCATCGATGAATACGAGCGATACGACGAATTTTATTCTTAGTCAAAATGCTAAATTACTTTGAAATAATTTCCGATTAAAATCACTGTTGATTTTTTGAGTTGGTCATTGTTGTTAGATCCTAAATGTGTATTTCAAAAGGATCTGCCAATATGTAGATACCGACTACGAAAAAACACCATGAATATCAACCAATAAGTTAAACAAATAAAAATAGCTAGGTAATGGTTATACCTGTATTCA
This sequence comes from Doberes anticus, assembly GCA_018250115.1. Lineage (NCBI taxonomy): Eukaryota > Metazoa > Arthropoda > Insecta > Lepidoptera > Hesperiidae > Doberes > Doberes anticus. The sequence continues at coordinate 5,855 of DWKW01000267.1, read as the reverse complement.
TTCTATAGGTAGGTGGGTATGTTATTTCTCCAATCAATTAATTTATCTTTATTTCTTTGAAAAACTTACAGCCAACGATATTATTTATTCGTATAATTTATATTTTATGTAATATGTAGGTAGTACCTACCTACCTACATTACACGAAATAGAAGTTAGGTAAGTAAGAAATATAGGTATTATAATATAAGTAAGAAATTATGGTTCATTGAAAATTTTTCATAAATAGACTGACTTCAGTAAGATAATAACTGTTCTATTAAGAAATAAGTATTAACTCATAGAGTTTTCCCTAAGAGAGTTAACAGTAGGTTAGACGAAAAACAAGTTGTGTGAAGAGTCATATAGCAATCAGGAATACAATAGGTAAGTCAGCAATATCTTAAAAATAAATTATTATCAAATTAGGTACCTACATTATGTTTAAGTTGAGAATCGGAAGTATCTATAAAATAAATCGAGGTCTGTGATCGAGGTATCTTCGGGTTACTATTTATTCTAAAAACAATATTTTATCGACTCGGAACTAGAGTGAGCAATTTCATCACACTCCGCGTCGGCTGTCTATCAGATCGTTATAGTATAAAATGTGATCATTTTCATAAATCATTTCGGCTTGATAAATTGCCGAATATTGTCATGATCGCAGGACCTACGGGTACATTCACTAGATCGGCCATCATTCCACTCGTAAAACGTCACTAATGTCCCGGAATACATCGCTTGCTCTATATCTTTATTAACAATTCTCTCGCCATAGATTCTTTTCAAGCCATTCACAAAATTTATGTCCATAGTTACGACATTCTTACAACTTTCCTTTTATCCTCAACTATTTTCTGAAAACACTGTTTTCTTTATGCGATTTAATACGCCATATTTTCGTTAAGTGACTCCGAGGGTCATGTAACATTGTTGCAAATAATAAACGAAATAAAAAATAATACGTGTAAGTGCGAACATAATCCTCGCTTAAAAGGCGGTGCGTATAAATCAAAGATGTTTCAGCTTTTTGCCTCATTTCAAAGCTTTAGTGTAGGAACATATTTTATTGTAAGATTTAATAAAATTTAAGCTTGAGATATGCGTTATGAATATAAAGGAGGCAACATTGTACTTTAACATCAGTTAAAAAACAGTGAAGTTAACCAGTTTTGAGGTGTTTGAGGCATTATTTACTGCCAGCGTTGTGTAGAGTTAAGTATCTACATTTTAGGTAACAAAAATATTTCAAACATTACAAAAAGTTTCAAATTAATGGGCTGTATTGAAGAGCAGTGTGTAGGTGAGATTTATATGTTCCAGTATGGTGTGGGAATATAAAAACTTTCCACTTTTAGGCTCTTTCAACGTTCTGAAAGGATCGCGTTTTCAAGTGGATTTACCTATATAGGTAGGTACCTATATACGGCAACACTCTCTAATAGGTACATCTTTTTATTTTAAGTAAAAATTATATTACCTCACATAGGTACCTACCTATAATAAACTTACTGATTTTCTTCAAAAAATATTAGGTATACCCTAAAAACAAATCAATGAAAAAATGTACTTAAGAAATTATTCATCTCCGGAACACTATTAGGTATTATTACGGCCCATTACAATCAGATGAAATTTAAAAAAGGATTATATTAACAATTTAATACAGCTATTTTGGTAGTAGGTACATTTTTTTCCATTATCCTTCCTTAGTTGATTCTATAGAAGTGATATATCACTTATTTCACAATAAAGGAACTTATTTACATTTACACCTTTTAATTACTTCAGTTGCAAGTGAAAGTTCACCATATTTTACGTTGGATGTAATTACTTGTATCATAAAATTTTGCATTACAGACTGAGTAGGTACCTAAATACCATTTCACTCGTAAATAAAAGGCAGTTTATTGCATGGTGAATAGGTAGGTACTTATAATTACTATGTTTTCTTTCAGTTTAAAATGAAAGCCGCAAAATAGCAAATACGTGATTATATAATCGTTATAATATGTAGATTTGATATAATTATGCACACAACCTCAATTCCTCAACCTCAATTATGCATAAAATAACACCTTTTTTAAAAATTACCCACTCTGTATCGGTTAGGCAAAAAAAACCGTTTAAAGGTACATTAACAATTATAAAAATAGGATTTTAAAAAATGTCACATACCTTAATATTAAACTGTAAATAAAACTTTGACAACAAATGACAAATGACAACAAGATTTTGATAGGTAGGTACCTAAAGTAAATGTAACTATTAGGTTAACCGCGTCAACCGCGCCCTGTTTCATCGCATTTTAGAGTAAAACTCACAATTCATTCACTCATCATGCGTAAACAATTACTATTAATCTAGAACACTTAGCGAAAACAGAACTGCAATTGGTTTTGAACGTTGTAATCGGAACCATGCATTCAGTCCCACGACCGTTATTCTACACTCATTGCCGTCATAAACTCATTAAGCCACATAACCGGCCAATCGAGCTTTCCAATCATGAAATTAAAATTACGTCCCCTTTACTGCCAGCCGTTACGAGCTGCGAAAAAAGGGGGTATAAATAAAAAAGGGGGTATAAATAACACACCTTCAGATGCACGCGAAGTGAACCCCGGGATATACGCAGTCGTAAATTATATGCTTATAGCCTCGCCAGCGATCAATACCATTCATTAAGGAAAAATGTATCCTTTAAAGGTTTTTCGTATCGATCGTTCGCGGTTTTAAACTGTTTCGAAGATACATGATCATAAATTATAACCGCTAAGTCGTGTCTTGCCCGTTAGTTTAAATTAAAGTAAAGATCCGGTATCGAATAACAAAGAATAATTGACACTCAGTTGAAAAAGCTTAGATGTCGTTTTAGCAAATTTTTTAAGAATCAGTAAAAAAAGATACTCATGCAGAAAGTACCTAAAGACAATAAATCTAAAAGACAATAGAGACTATAGCTGAGGTAGCTCACCATACCTACCATTATATAGAACGAAACTGTAGATGTAGCGGCAGATGTGGGGTCGTTGAGTCCCTTTTTCGGAGGGAGGGCCCGGGCCGATCGATGGAGCTCTCGCTACGACCCTACCGTTCTATTCTGAATAACATTTCCTGAAATCTCTGAAATAAATTTGATGTGCTACTAACATCTCATCGAAATTACTATGTTTAGCGCAGCTAGTAGTTACAAACATATCATTCTGGGAACTTCTATTTAATAATCACCGTAATGTATCACGAAAAAATGCGCCAGATAAAAAACTAACGTTGTCTCAGTTTCATTCCGCATGTCGGAGTTCAGTCGGTGTAAGAAGATAATACTTTTGTTTGACTAAATCTAATGAACGGAAACATGCTTTATAAAAGACCCTTTGACATAAATGTGTAGCAAAGTCACCGATGAAATTCTTGTTATTGATAGTAGGTACACTATAAAATCTACCTTGATGTACTTTATCTAAAAACCTACCTAAAAACTGTATTATACTCTAATATGGAGGTCGTTGGCACGACAGGGTCGCCGAAGTCTTTTCAAAGCTTGCAATTGTACCAATTAAGTCCGAACTGTTGAAAGTGAAACTCACAAAACCGGGCGGCGACAGAACGCAGCGTTTTTTTCGGTAGATTTACATATTTATTGGGGCACATTTTATGGAGGCACCAGAAAAAAGCTTCGCTCGTTTAATGGACAAAAAGGGTGGCTCCATGTATATTTATTCTGCCGCATCCTTTTTACGTGCAAAAGGACGGAGCTGTGTATTTTTTCGGTACCGACGTGCCACATTTGGCGACGCACTTTGCATAAAAATATCGGATCGTAAATTCTACGTCCGACGGATCGGAGCGCATGTGTCGAAGAAAAATATTAAAATCGCATCGAAATAGGGTTTTATGTAGTCACACATGATGCGCGAATTGAGTTATGAATACGCATTTTATGTGGCGTACGAGAGTTTTCTAATTTTTCTACACCTGTGTCTCTCATTTTGAATTCAGATCGATTTCTTGTTACTATTGTCTGTTATCTAATAAATGCGTGTATTACTTAATAAAACTAAAACTTCTATAGGTATAGTAATGCTACTAATTTACTCTATAGTTGTAGCATACCCTACTTAGCCTTCGATTTTTTATCCGAGGTCCGGAGTGTTGACAAATGAAACCAAACTTAACAATTTAAACGAAATCGTAATGGCAAAAGTCAATATCAAACACGCGGTTTATATATTTTACAGGTCAATGCAAATCGCTATAACATATTCTATTGAATTCGCCGAGTGGTCGGAACAGAAGATACCCGGTTTGAGAACCCCTTCGTAAATTAATGCCTACGTATCGCAATAAATTATCCACTCACGTTACGATCAGCACCTTAATCTGGTCCATCGGGGATTATACGCCTCGGTACGGGGACTCGTTAATATATTTTGTCTTAGCCTTTATTATGAAAATTATTTACTTATAATTTACGACAGTGCCGAAGAAATGACGGTTTTCTTCGCCATAATTTATGAAACGCATGTGTGATATGAGTCCTGTTTTATTATTTTACAGCCTGGGTGGGCTGAAAGCTTCGACAGTCAGACCGTTGATCTTAATGACTAAGATCTCGTTAAAAGGTCGCTGTTGAATCAATTCTTTAGTTTTAGGCGGACATGTGTAGCTAATTTGATCGTAATTGTACTTTTTGTCTGTTACATTATTTACATTTAGACCAACTTGTTTAAATATTTTTTTAATGAACTTTTATTCTAACCACGAATTTTGGAAAAAATTGTATATTGGTAATAGTATGATATGGTATAAAATTAATTAAAATACTTTACTTTATGAAATCTTCTCGATACAGCATTTTGAACTCAATAGATATACGAACTTAAGTTTAAAAGTTGTTTAAAAATTATACAGTATGCTCCACTTATCCTAGATACTGCTGTAGTTCACCGTTAATATGAAACACCTAGGTACACGGCTGTGTAGCGACGTCATCATAGGAATGCACCAGTAAATCATCCGAGACACTAAAACTTTAGCTTCGAGCGAGAGTGTTGTGTGTAGAACTGGCCTTTTCTCGCAACAAAACGTCCGATTTTTGAACTGTGAAACATTTTAAATCTAAGTAAGAAGATATATTTTTTATTTTGTGTTAGGTACATATTAAAGTAACAAACGTGAGAGACTCCACAAGTTATAAAATGGTAACTTCATTTTATCTCATATCAAACCAAAGAATATCCGACCTCCAGATTTATATGAGGTCGGTGCCTACTCATAAGTAGATGTAGGTTATAAATTGAATAGTTGCTGCATTCGAGAGTCGCCTTGGTAGTAGTAAAATCTGCTTGCCTTACCCTACAGGCTGATCTGCAGCAGTGCTACAATATATTATTAAGGCTTCCAATTGAGAACACAGTAGGTACCTAATAGAACCAGAACACAGTATTGCAACCGGTATTGCAATTAGATACCTTTAGCTGACATTTCCAATTGTAACTTTACGTATTATTAGTAGATATCTTAATTACTAATTTAGAAACCTTGTAAAGCGTCATAAACTACATTATCTAGGTCGTACTACGTGGCAATAGAAGCGTCCTCCACCGTTAATCTAAACCATTTATACCGAATGCAGCCACGTCATCCCAAGAATGCATCCATAAATCATCAGATATAGGTAGGCAACATATGAGAAGTGCCGCTATTAGACCGATGTTCTTATTCAATTTTCTTTTAAAATCCTCAATTAAATTATACGTTACCTACGTAGATACCTACCTTAGGACCTTTTTTTTGAAGTGAAACTTCTTTAGAATCGTTGTGATTTCAAACCGGATGCAACGGAAAAACGACAGGTAAGAGACACAAAT
>DWKW01000266.1:0-18857 GCA_018250115.1 Doberes anticus | reverse complement strand
AATGGATTTCAATGGGAGTTCCATTCATATATCATGGTTATAATTAAATACTGTGATAAGTTTGAACAAGATCGGTACAGTGGAACTAGAACTTCACTTCTTCGTAATCAGTGGCGTAGCTATGCCAATGCAACAATTGCGGTTGCATGGGGGCCATTTCAATTTCTTTCAATGGGGCCCAGCGCGTTGCAAACGAATATTTTACTTGAAAACATTAACCTCATAGATATTTAAAAAATCGCAAGAAAAACTTTTAGGTCTACTGACTAGCAGACTTTTCGTCCGACGTTCGATTCCATCATAAGAGAGGGGGGGCGCTTTCATTTTTTTGTCTGTACATATGACAGACAATTAAAACGGTTTTGTTCTTTCATTGATGTCCGGCAATAACATCGCGGGCAGGAGTAATAGTTGTGAATAAAAATAAAAATCCATCTGAGATTTAGTTTTGTTTTTATTTTAATAGTAAAACCTCAAATATATAAGATTAAATTGTAACATGACTAGACTCATATAAATTACAAAGGACTAGAACTTTGTGTTTGGTTAAATTTGTACACATCTATGCTAAAAATATAAGAGGTAGTTAAAGAGATTAATGGAATGTTACATTATATTAATATAATAGACAGCTTGATAATCTGCTTGCTAGAGTAGTAGAGTAAACGCCAGTAGGGCTGTAGGATTTTGTGTAGGACAGTGGTTACTTCACCCTCCTTCACATTACATACAAATGTAACCAGACTTAAATTACTACCAGTAAGCAGTACCTTACAGAGGACTTCACAAGGTACATTAACAATGTCAATCATTATGTTGTAGGAACAATTTGAAAGCATAATATTTTTTATTCAGCTGATTTTAATTCAGCAAGTGCTTCCCTCACCAATTGTTCAAGTTCCTCTGGCAATTCTATTTTAGAAGATACATTTCTATGGTCACCATCACCTCCCTCATCATGACTATACTTTATATCTCCTGAACTGCTATCGTTATTGCCCCTACTCTGTTCATCGTCACTATCTGAATACCTTTTCTTTTTGCCTGCATTTATCAGTGTTTCATTTTTGTCTTTAGATTCATCAGATTTTATGGAACCAGTCTCTGTAATAATTTCCTCTAGCAACATTTGTGAAGGGAATATTGGAATACATTTTTGGCCATTGCACCAACTATCTAATGTTGATTCCAATTCCGTAATTCTGTTGGCCAAAATTCTGTAAAATAAGTACAATGTCATCAAAAATTTAAAGATAATGTTCAGTGGATGTTTTACACATATTACAATCTTCCGGAAGGAAGTTAGATAAAACGAATAATACCACATACTGATTTGTTTTCCTCTGATGTTGAAGTGCAATGCATTTATCATTTAATGCTTCAAATAATCCTAAACAAAGGGATTTTAATTCAGCAGCAGAGCTACGCTTTAGACCTGTTTTAGAATTAATATCTAGATACTCCCTTACTGAAACATGAAAAAAGATTTTGTTTTATTTTAACCAGTATTGTTAGTAGTGTTATAGGGAAACACTTTATTTTAATTGCTTTAACTACTACATACAAACTTGTTTACTGTGCATATCTATTCTAATCATACACTGAAATTGTACGGTATTTTAAAAGCGACTGATTATTTTAGAAGTCACCTTGTTTTTGGGTCATAACATCTGATAAACCCTTTTTAAAATTTAATGTGTTGTTCTTGTTTCTATTATCAAGAAGAGTCTGCAAAAAAAATTGTTTTTTCTTTAGGTGTCATTTAAAGGTCACTTATTCTTCTTATATCATATAGGTTTGTAGCAATGGACTTAGAAGAAAGCTATGTCCTCATATTCGACTGTGTTACTTGGGACCATCTCTACAACTTTCCTTATAATTAATCTCAATTTGTAATGAATTTTAAAAGGATTAAGTTGTTTGATGGTAGCTACCTTGTATTTAGTTAGGTTTCTTTTCACAATTTCTTTTTCAACTTGTAACTGAGTAATTCTCTCATGTAGGTATTTGTTTTCTGTGACCAGTGCATCAATGTCCACAACTGGTTTGGGGAGGTCAGAATCCTTATCTGTCTGGGTCTTCCCTCTGTTAGAAAGTATGTAACTAATTTGCTGGTTCAACCTCTGCACTTTACTTTTGTAGTAATCTCTGTCAGATACAAGTTCCTCTTTTTCATCTAATGTAGCTCTATAATCCAATTGTATTTGTTGATACTATTCAGAAACAGACAGATTATTAATTGTATAACAATAGAAATAGTGAATAAAAGTTAAATATCAAAAGAGCATCAAATCAGCGGAAAACTAAACTTATTTATAGATTTTTCTATGTAGTTAAAAACCACCAACCAAAATCTATGTATTTTTGAAAACAGCTTTAGAACCTTGGATGGGTTAGTAATGTTAGTACCAAATCTTTCTGATTTTGATTTAAGCAAATGTTTACCTTCTTTTGTATCTTCTCTAGTTCTTGAACCAATTGTTCATAGTCATTGGTTGAATAAATTACAGATACTGACTGTTTTCTACTTCCACTGATTTCTTCTAATTTTGTGTCCTTGTGCAGTTGCTTCCTGAGAGCTACTATGTCACCATTGGCTTCTTCTAGTTTGCTTCGCAGTGTTTCCACCTAGGGTTTGATTGAACCATTTAAACTTTACTACTTTTTGTTAATAATTTTATACCCATAGTGGAATATTCAGGATATTACCAAAAGCCATCAAACTACATTAAGAATTAGATAAGGTAGTTAAGTTAGTGTAGTCACTTTTCTAAAGTAAAGTTTCAGAAATAAAAACTAATTTACATGTATTTAATATAATTAATATCCTATCACTAGGTGTGATTAAATGAAGACCAATGACAATTTGTATTAAAAAAAAAGTTGTGTCAACTGTTACAGTGGTTTAAACCTTGTTGAATACCTTTAGAATTATTTTAAAACTCTCAGATATTTTGGATACTCACTACCAATCCTCCAATTATAGTGCAGGTTAATACATTTACCAAGTTCTTGCTGAAAAACAGTTTCTGATCATGTAACAGACTCCCTTGGTGCCTAGCGATAGAAAATCTACAGAATTTTCTGTATTTTACAAATAAAATTGTCACATGCTTTTAATTGAACAAAAATATTGTGAGGAAACTGGCATATCTGAGAGTTCTTCAAAATTTTTCAAAAGGCCAAATGTCAATTACACCAACTTGCCCAAGTCAAGTGTGGCCTAAACTCTTATTATCTCCGAGAAGAGACCTATGCCAGTCAGTAGAAAATAGTGGGTTGGTGTGATTAACATCACATTACACATACAACCCAATAATCTTACCTCAGTGTTGTAGCAGGCATTTCCTACCACTAATTACAAACAACCAAATATACAAAGTTAAGGCAGTTGATTTGATAATAATATTTCTTTTTGTATCTGTTGAGAATAATCAACCTATAGCAGAATATACACCCTTACAGCTGAAATAGTGTGAATAGGTATGATATGAATATATATGAATATGATATGATATGAATATGCAACAAAGCATGCTTTATTGCAGATAAAGTTTTAACAGTAGTGCAAGTGCAGACAAGACTTCACCATAAGACAGCCACAATCATTAACTGAAATGCAAAAGTCTGTTACCAAATATGAATTACCTCCAATTTAAGCATGTTGTTATGATCCCTTGTTTTAGCAAGTATTTCACTACCACTAATAGTGTTAGTTGGAGCAAATCTATAGCTATGAGACTCAAAGTTACAAGACATTACACTCTTTTTGGACATCAGTTGCTCCACTAAAATTTTGTACTTGTCTCGCTCCATACTGCATTTGTCAAGTTCTTTGCTCATAATAGAAAGAGCATCTATTTTGCTTTGCAATTTACTTTTTAACACTGAATTCTAAAATAGACATAAAAATATTAGATTTATTAAAACAGTATTTACAAATTCCTTTGAGAAAATAATTCAAAACTGTTTATAAGTTTAAGACTTATTCACAATTTTACCTCAAGCACATAGTCATCCAGTTGGTGATCTTGAAACTGAACCTTCATAGTTTTTGTAAACATTTCCTTTTTATCATTTATTTTTAAATTATTTAAATAATAATAACTTGAAGATATCACAAAGTGCTACTCTGTGTCAGATCAGAAGTTGACAGATCAGTTAACACATGCAGGCTAATACAGTAACAGTAGTAATAAATACTACAATTCTGTATTTATGTGGAGAACTAATCCACAGACTAGGTAGAGTTTTCATAAAAATAAGTTTTACGGAATCTAATACCTATTAAACACTCACAAAGATCTTTAGACGAAGATCTCTAGTATTAAAGTCATAGATAAAGTACTTCCCATGTGCATGTTTATAAAATATAAATAGTACACCATAGAACCGGCAAAGACTAGGTAGAAATATTAACTTTATAACGAGTGAATTGGAAAAATCGATATTAAATAATTATGACTTAGTCGAAGAACCTACAGTGATCTTAAATATTTTTTTTGAAAAGGTATATTGATATTATCGTCCGTTGAATTTTCTGCAATTGTAGGAATATATTTATTGATTTCACGAGTGTGTTCTTGTTCTTTGCTGTGTGTCAACAACTTGTCAAATGTCACGGTGCTTGCACATATTTATTTTCTACGGTGTCTTCGTATAAGTTCTGTTGCAGATGTTTAGTAGATTTTGTTCTTGTGGTAATTTTGTGATTTATTTTGATGCCATGCTCTTCACCCGAGATCAAAGCAGTAGGTTTCGTTCATCCTAACGCCTTAAGAGAATGGCCGCGTCTGGTACCGAAATCGAAGACTTCTTAAGTGGACCCCTAGTTTCGTGGGTGAGTGATCAACGATTTGTGTTCGTATATAGACTAGAATGAACCGTGAGATAAAATTATCCAAGCGTTCCGATTGAGTGAACTTTTGATTTAATTTATCGCGATATCTATGTATAACATATATTTTGAATGAAGATTTTATTAAGATATAATATTTTAAACAGTAAAGTTAGTGTGACTTGTTTCTCTTAACATTTTGCTATAATCTTTCTAATTCAATACTTCGTTAATTAAATAAAAATCTCTTTGTAGTAGAATGTTTGTTTGTAGTTGAATGTGGAAAAAGTATATTTAAAAAAGAAGCGCCGAATTTTTTGTATGCTCTAAAAAGCAGGAATACATTGAAATCTGTAGAAAATATTAAAAATACTTGCTTGAATGAAGTTTTCCTGTAAATACAATTTATGTTGGGTAAAAGACATCATCTGTAAAGAATCAATGAGAACAATAGCATCTGTTGTCTGCTCTCATTTCCTCTATTGAAGAATGAAACAAAAAAACACATCACATCATACCACTGTTCTTAGTACTTCCCAGAACTTGATGGAGGTTCAAATATTTCATTACTGTTAAATTAGATGAAAGCAATGATTAATGAAGCCTCAACATTCAAGTTACATATTTGGATTTGAAATTAACATTAGATAATAAGATGATACTGATAATAATATTGCAAATAGATAATATTCTAAATGTGACTCGACAGTATTTATTCACTATTATAATATTGAAATAAACACATTTATTCTGTAATGTGTAAACAAAATAATATTTTTTTACTATGATATTAAGTATCAAAGCTACATTTGCTGAAACAAAGAACATTTCATTACTTAACTTTTTCTTAATTCTTATATTTTAAAAAATTGTATTTTAATGGAGTAGTAACTAAGCATGCAGGTCACCTGATGTTAAGTGGTTACCTCAAGTTGATCTGAAGTCCTATATGGGATTGTACACAGATGCAATGATGCTCCTGAAGGTTAACTTGGAAAGCCTCATGTCAAAAGTATTCTGTCTAACCACACCCTTCAAGCAATGGTACCATCTGGCAGTGATAGGTACAGCAGGGATGATGCTGCTGAAAAGCTTTTGACATAAGACTGTATTACAACCATAAGTTTCTTTGTTATCTTCTGTAGACTTCAGTCTAGCTGTTCACAGTTAGATGGATTTTGATGGATGTATCATGATTTATTAAATTGTCTTTATTTTTGGAGTCATAGATTATATTATATAGGTCAAGGGTCCACAGTGAAGTGCTGCGGCTTTATACAATAGATGTAGAAGTTGGGTCACCACAGGCAACCCTTCAATGTAAGACTGCCACTGATAAAACATTCTAAATTCATATTTAATTCTCTGTAATGTAATAGTGTGTATTATAATAGTTTTTATAAATAGCTCTATATAACAGACATTTTTTTTAGCTTAAATCATGCCTACCAGAGCCAGGAAGCATCATAGATTATTCCTCACTCTTCAGTGGAGATATTCTGCATCATATATACCTACAGGTAGACCCAGAACCCTCCTACCATATCACAAAACTGACTGGCTTAGAAGACCAAGCATTGATTTTAGGTAGAGTAAAAAACTTTGATGCAATAGTAAAAAATGTAAAAGGGCTATATGATGAAGAGTTAGGGATGACTTTGCTTGTGGTACCAGAATGTATATGTTTGGGAAAGGCACCAGAATCCAGAGAAGGTCTTGAAAATATGAAGCTTTTGATTTTGTTACTACTGGGAGCCGCAGTTCAATGTCCCAATAAAGAATTGTTTATAACAAGAATTAAAGAACTGGATGTTGATTTGCAGCATAACATTGTTGAATGTATAAAACAGGTATTTATTTTATTTTATAACTAGCTCTAATCTGCCATGCTTTGCTGTGCCTCAGTTTTGTATGATATGAATGAGAAAGTAAATCAAATTACCCAGACTTTCATTCCAGTGTCTATGTGGAATGTGTGGGAAGGAAGAAATAATGTCTTTTTTCTTTTATTCTATAAATACACACATATTCAATCAACATACTACTTTTTGAGAGCACAATTAGATGCAGGCTGAATTTTCATATATAAATATTATCGTTCTGTTCAAATGAGTATTAACTTTATACTTAAGTATTGTAATATGAAGTTTGCAGTTAGTACTTTTTTAGTTGGAAGAACTGAATAATTACAATCTGAATGTGTATTTGAAATGTTTTTCAATTCCATGGAAATTTCCTAAAAAACCTGCTGACACTAAGAAGACAAATTAAAAGACTTATGCCACAACTGCTACAAAAAGTACTCCACACAAAGTATTATCAATATAGTACCCACATGTTCTTAGCCAGTCAAGCATTACTTTAACAACTGATAAGAAAAACAGGGGTTTCCTGGTTTCCCTGTAATTGCTTGAAAAAGCTTCCAAGTGTGTACTGGACTGTGAAGGGTTCTACAGTTGGGATAAATGTTTACACTTTAATGTTAATTTTTGATTTTAAATTTAATATCCATGAGACACTGAAAACCAATTTTGCTTCCATAGTCAATAATCTCGTAATTGTGTTAAACCTGTGACCTATACCTATAACCCATATCTCAAAAACATACAAAAAATCATAATGAAACCGATTTTTCAGGGATTTTTTTAAATTTTTAAGTTGTACCATCTCAAATTTCTTCAGTGTTTTACACCAAACACATAATTATTTGAAAAGGTAGAGTAGGACACACACACACTTTGAGATATCTTTATCATATAAAGAAAATATGAGTAAGAGGAATCAAAGATGAAATGTTGAGTTTTTTGAATTTAACAATTTAAAAAAATATTGCTATAGATTTTTGGACATCTTTCAATTATTACCATATAAAACCATATAAATATAATTTCGGACCATGAGGGGGTAAGGCTGGTACATATATTTTAAATTTCATAACTGGAATATATTTGTCCTTATTAATAGCATTGAATTTTGTGAAAATTCCATTATTTTGCTGAAAAAAAAAAGAAACGATTAATTGTCGAAACCTGTATATTGATTGAACATAGTAAAATTAGGAGCGGTTGACGCGCGGACACAGAATGAGGATGCATATATACTAAAACACTATTTCTCCCAGTAACAACAGTAAGATAACAATTTAGAAAGGTTTGTACTCTTGAACTGTGAACTGAACTCAAATTCAATTACGATAAGATAGCATCAGAAATGTCGCGATAATTCAGTTGTGCCCATATAGGCATTGTGGCTTGTATGGGAAAATAATTCAACTCAGGTATTGCATGTTTGAGACTTGGACCATTGGATTTTAACCATTAGATTTACTTCACTTAACCAAACATTTTCTAAGTTATTTAGATATCCATAAGCAATGTTGTTGATCTTTGTTAAAGAAAAAACAACTTATCTGTTTTAATTGACTTTCCATCCAGGATGTGCATGTGCTATCTGTACAAAGTAGTCAAGCTGTATCTCTGATTATATTGGATCCCATCATATGTTTAATAAGATGGAACTTGGACTTACCAGGACTATTAAAATTTAAGTTTAAGTATAAGTTATGTATTCAAAGCATTTTATCCGCAGAAGTAATTCCTATCATCAATTATTTGCAATTTAATATTGCATTTGACATGTACAAAAATATCATATAGGTCTTCACATGTGTAACTTTTATTGCATGTTGGTGACATTTAGTAAGTAAGCATTTTGCAACATTCTGTTGGCTTAAGTTTTATGCAATTAATTGTTATCTTTGTGTAATTAGTACGCATTTTTTTATTATGCTTAAAAGTTTAAGTAGGTTTTGGTTTGTAGTGATTACATTTAATTTAATGTAAGGAATGTTCCATCAGGCGTGTTTCTTTAATTGTTTACTATGGGAATGTAGAGTGAAGCGTTTGATGTTCGTCTAAATTTAAGTTGGTGCTTCAATCCATGGACATCCATAGACAACAATTCCAACAGATGAAAGATCAAATAGAGGAGGAGGAGATAGATACTTTGTTACATTAATGATGGTTAGGAGTATTTTTGTATGTTTTATTAGCTTCCTCTTCACAAAACGGAAACTTGTCTATACTAAAGAGGTAAAATGAATGTTTCAATGTACGAAGCAATCTCAAAACCTTCTCCTACTTCAAAAATTCATTCACCAATATGCACCTTCAGGGTGTCCACTAATATGCTGTATTATAACCCCGTTAAAATAAAAGGGCTTTTCGTGGGGACGAAATTTGCAAGGGAACTCGATGAAAAAACTGTTGGACGAATGCGTTTTTTAGGATAGTCGGCGACGATATGTGTGTGTATGTTAAGGAAAAGATATATATTTTTTACTGATACTCTTATAGTTAAAAACTAAATTCATCGCTATCGAAGCCGCGGGCACTGCCAATTATAAAATACTTTAAAAGAATAACGATAAGATTTAACAGCGATATTAATTACAACCAACAAATATTGATTCTTCAATTTGCTACTTTATAGGTAACGGACATGCAAACAGTGGTTTTAACTCCGGATGCAATAGATCTCTTTCAATCGCCGACTATGTTTAATCATATGCGGCGCCTGGCAAAGGAACGCGACCATTACCTCCAAAACTGGGCTTCCTTAGTTCTCAGCGAGGGTTTGTGTGAAAATGAGAACGAAAACAAAAATAATAAAAGTCGTTCCTCACAAAATATCAATCAGAATAACGGCGAAAGTCAGCATTTAGCGGTTGAATTAGCAGATTGGAAAGCTCGTTTGCGAAAACAGCGACAAGAACTGTATGTAAAATATTAGTACCATATTCAATTTAAATAGTAATGGAAATAATAATTATACAAAGAACTTCATTTTCAGAGAGGATAAATCAGAACAGTTATCAGAATGCCGCGAAGAGCTGGAACATACAAAATTACTCCTAGCCAAGTTACGAGCAGACAGTCAGGAGTGGTTCAATGAAGCTAGAAAAGCAGCTGCATATAGAGATGAAGTCGATGCACTTAGAGAAAAGGCAGAGAGATGTGACAGGTGTGCTCTATACATTTTTACTATTATCTTTTACTTCTATTTACAATTTTGTTCTGTCTTATTGTACTAATAGGTTTTGCTTGTGATCGAAATTGTGTGAGTAAAGTAAAGAAGTTGACTTATTTATTTAATTGGACTCTTTGTCGAAAATATTATTGAAGTGAGTAGCAAATTTGACTACAAATTGACTGACACTGAATTTATTTGCTAAACATTTTCTCAAAGAGAGTATTCTGCAGACTAGATAAAGGGATTTAAGGCAAAAACATGCTTTCATTTAATTGGCTTAATCGTTTTGTAAGGGGATGTCATGGGATGGCCCAGTCTAGTGATTTTGCCCAATTACAATTGCGATCAATGCAGTATATTTATATACAATTAATTTTTAGGTTAGAGCAAGAGATTCAGCGTTATCGTGATCGCTTAGCTGATGCAGAATATTACAAAACACGAGTGTCTGAATTACGCGAAGACAATAAAGCATTAATGGAAACAAGAGATGCTTTAGAAGAACAATTGCAAAGAGCACGGAAAAGAGCCGAGCAATGTTTGCCTTTAGAAGCTGCAATGATCAAATTAAAAAGAGAAGCTAACGATATAGCTCTGGTTGGTAACATCTTTATGATTAGATTTTAGAATGTTAAGCTTTTGAGATTTATGGTTTTTTTCTTATAGGAAAGAGATGCTGATCAACAGAAGATCCAAGAACTAATAGAAGAGAACAATCATCTGCAATACATCACAAAGTCTGTTTTGAGTGAGAGTAACAACAGTAACTTAGACACTGATAATGAATGTGAGAGCACTTTAGAATCTGGTGAGAATAGTTTATCGGAACAATTAACAAGTAATGCACAAGCCAGAGCTTTAAAATTAGAATTAGAAAACAAAAGACTTCTTTCTACAATAGACAGCTTGCGAGATCAGTCATTGCTAGAAAGTAGTGATAAATTATTAGACTTAGAAAAAGAAAAGAAAAGGTTAACTCTCAAATGTGAGCAATTACAAGAGAACTGCAATCGACTTATGTTACAAAATTCTGAATTGGAAGAAGTATTTAAAAATGCATTGGAAGAAAATCGTAAACTGCAAGATTCTTTGGATAGCCAAAAAACTTTTATAGATAGACAGTCAATTGACCGGGACTCCGAGAAAAATAAATTACAAGATTTTGAAAGGCATTTGGAGTCTCTTACTAAAGATAAGCAAAGAATTCAAATGTTATGTGACTCTATACAACGAAGGGCGGATGATTTAGAAAAAACATTAGACGCTAGAACTAAAGAATTAAATATCGTAAAGCCTGAAGCGGAAAAGGTTACTAAATATATTATTCAAACAGAGGAGCTCAAGACAAAATTAACTTACAGTGAAAAAGAGACGCATAACTTACAAAGAGAAGTTAACAAATTAAAAGAATCTGTCGAGGAAAAAGATGTTACACTTGACACTATAACAACTGATATTGAAATTAAGAATAAAGAAATTGAAAGGCTAACCAGGCAGATAGAATTAAACCATTCAATAGCTGGAAGACTTCAAGATTTAGAACAAAAAACTCAGGAATTAAAATCCCATAAAAAAGTAGATACAGAGACTATTCAAACACTTCAGAAAGATTTGATAACAGAAAAAGTTAACTTTGATAAGTTAAGAAATTGTATGGAAAAGCTTGGAATTAATACAGCTGATATAATATCTAAAGAATTAAATGTTGAAGAGTTACTGGAAAGAATTGTAACGAACACAGACCATGAAAATACAATTTCTGAAATTGCAGCTAAAGCCAACATACCCACATTAGTTGCGTGCAATTGCGATCATACAGAAGAAAAGACAAAATTTGATGAGAATATTATAAATCCACAAATTGAACAACTATCATCAGATTTGGCAGCAGTACACGTCACACTTGAAAACTGTCAAGCTGAGAATGCTAAATTACAAGTTAACGTAGCGACATTAAATTCACAAAATGGTTCTTTGATATCGCAGCAGATGACATTACAGCTAGCTAACAGTCAACTAGCTGCAGAAAAAGAAGAGATTATCAAGCAACTAGAAGTATTAAAGGACAAACAGGATAACCTTCTACGTGATCAAGTAGCATTACAAACCCTACATGAACAATTGAATGCAGAGTATGAAACTCTTTTGAGTGAAAAAGAACCTATTAAACTAGTTTTGAAAGATTTAAAGTTGGAAAATCGAGAAATAAAAGAAAAATTGACAAACTATGAAAAGAAGATTACGGATTCCGAAATTGAACGAGAAAACTTAAGAATAGAATCAAGAAACTTAACTAATCTTAGAGCGGAACATTCAAAACTGAAAGAAGATTTCAGAAACCTTTTTACAGCGAGTGACAGATTAAAAACAGAGTATAGGAATATGCAAGAAGAGTATAGAAATCTCAGAAGTGAAGTATCGCAGCTTAAGTTAAAAAATACTGAGATGTCTGGTGAAATTAATACGAAATCTGAAGTTATCACTAGTATGGAGCTAGAAATAAGTAAAACAAATCAACATTGTGAAATGTTAATTCAAATGAACAAAAGCTTAGATGCTGATAGAAGATCTCTAATGGATCATGTGTCTCAGCTACTCACACAGTATCACGAACTATTAGCACACTCCTTAAAAGATAAACAACATTATCATGAGGAAGAAAAGATGTTTGCTGATAAAGTAAATGCTCTTTGCCGTCAGAAGGAAAAATTGGAAGAAAAAATAATGGAACACTACAAGAAACTTGATAATTGTACAACGAAAAGGCGTGGCTTTGGAGCATCGTTTGTTAAAAGAGTTCGAAAAGCTGGCACTGATTTAATAAATAAAGTACCTTCGAGACATAATAAGAGAATAGAAGAGTCTAGCCGTTCTAAATCTCAATTAACACTTGCAGGCTCAGAATCTGGTGAATCAGATCCAGGGAGTCAAGACATAGAAAAGATTTCCAAAATATCAGACCAAGACCAAGGTTCGTCAAATCCTAGTGCAGACTCACCTAGACATAGCTCAGACTCAAGTTTTAGTAGAAGATTTGATGATGCTCTAAAGAAATCTGATAATGTAGATATGTCTGGATCTACTCATAGCGTAGACCCAAGATTAACAGAAGGAAATTTTGTACGACGACTATCCACTGCGTCAATCCATAGTGGGGGTGGTGATGACGCTCTTATACGGGCTTCACTCAGGAGAAGACCCCATAAAGCTGTCCCACCTTCACATAGGAATAGTTTCCAGGGTTTGGAGTCCGACACGGGTCTACCTGCTGGTATGTTTTTGTTTAATGAAACTATACAATTCATTAAGTAAAAGAAAATTTTATGTGCATTTTTTATTTTATAGTATCCACACCTTCACCAGTATTTGGCACGGCGGGTTCGCGGCGCACTGTATATTTAACTGATGACAATCCAGACGTTACCTTGAACAGCAAGCCTCAAAGTACACCCATAAAAGAAAATCCGACTTACTTAGTCTACAATAGAATATCTACTGTAATAGGTGATGGAGCGTGTCAGAGTAATGACCGATCTACTAATGATCACGCTAGATCAATGTCAGAGCAGCCCCGATCTATGGTAGATGATAACTTACAAGACCGTGAGGACCCTAACATGAGGCACGACAGGCGAACATTGAGTCGTAATGACAAACCGGATAATTCAAAGGAGTCTGCAATTTGGTATGAATATGGTTGCGTATGATATTAAACAGGGTGTAGAAAAATCGATTCTTATCGGTTCTCGCTAATGAGTGATAGAAAATACAGACTGATGTGATGCCTTGATATTCTAGTGTTTTCGTATGTGTGATTGTGTATGTCGATATATTAATAGGTTTATTAATATATCGACATTAACCTATTGGCAATAATTTTATGGTAAATTACATAAAATAAATTAATGATAATTAATTTGATAGTGATAGAGTCTCATATCAAAGGCTCGTCTGAGTCAGAAACACCTTTTCACGTATTTCTGCCATAGAGCATTAGTACTGGCTATATTTTATAGCAAAGGTTGTGGTTAGGCAGACTACACTGGATAGGTGTTCCAAATTATTCTTCAGGAGTAGCAACACATCCATGTACTTCTTAGATAGTATCCTTCAGTCTTATTCAATATTGGATGTAGATATCTATGAACTGCAGTGACTTCTTAACAATTAATTAGTAAAGGTAGTGTGCATGCCCTTTTGCTATTCCTTAAAAAAAGTTTTTTTTTTTTATGACAGTATTAGTTTGGCATTTAATTTGTGTCTGAATAACTATGTTATTTAATTTAGATGGATTCTGTTTGTGATGTTTTTTTATCTTTTTGAGATAAATTTGAATATTAATTTTGAGGCTACTGTTTGTATTCAATATTCATATGATGTATATAATAACTAACTGTAATATAGTACATTACTTTATCTACATAGGATGTAAACAATCCATGTCAGTTGAAGTCTACTTATTAAATGTCTGATAAATAATGCCTTGCCAGTGACTATTGCATATCTAATAATAGCCCAGGTGATACAATATGATAATATGGCATACAATAGATCATAAAAATTAGGGTTTTAATAGCTACAAACTAAGGAATAAATTACCTTTTTTCTCGCGATACACATGCCATTAATTATTTTTGTTTTATTTCTATTATGCTTTAGCAAATCATTATTTATTTTGCAGTTATAAAACCAAAAGAAACAAACTATACTATAAATTAAATGTCTTTTGTAATTTTAGAATAATGTTTATAATCTTATAATAAATGCATTTACATTTTTCCAATGACTTTAAACAGCTTTTATATTTCAATTTTATTTAAATTTATATAAACTGTAATTGTCACAAATCTCACAAAATGTATAAAAATAAATGATATTTTTTACAGTAATAACAATATGCGTAACTAATTTAAGATGAGTACAAATGATATAATTTTATGAGCAGTAAATTAAGAAATATCTAAATGAACACTAATATTTTTAAGCAAGTATCTTTTTTTTTAATCTTATATTATTTACAATACAGTAAGAAGTGAGGTGATTATTATTGAAGGTGTAGATGTACGTTTATATGTTACTTTCTATTGCAGCTCAAAGTTTACTGATTACTGACATGGTGATTCTGTATGCATGATTTGAGCCATCCAATGCTTTCTAAGTATAATCAGCACACAAACTATTGTAGACTGAAAAGTTAATTAAGTGAAAAGTAATAATAAAATCGAAGGCCTTTAATCATTTATATTATTAGTGTTACATTTCTTCACATGCCAGACAGACAGTGGCTGACATTTACGCTTGTTTTAGTATGTATTTTTTATTATGTGCCTTGTACAATTCGTAAATATGAAATGTTTATTTTATTTTATTTTACAAAACAACCTAGTAATGATTGAGATTAATGGAGTAACAAACGGTGGGATAAGATTGGTACTATACCATGGTGCTCTTCTAATTTACCTTGTTGGAAAACTTAATGTGTATGAAATATGCAAGAGGACAGAATTCAACATTTCTTTTAAAAAAATTGTATAATAATAATTATGTACTTAACTACTTCTCACCGAATTAACTATACCTTTAGCACATTAAAAAAATAAAGATTTAGAAATAATCATAGTGATTTTTACTAACAATGGGTTTTATCAATTTATCGCCTTAACCCAACCAAAAAGTAGTTTTCAATATGAGGGTATTTTTTCTTTAAAATTAAAAATGTCACAATGAAAAAAAAATTATTAAAAAATCTTATGTATTTGTGAATGATTCCACTGTTTTCTATTTTTAAATTAAATTAATTAGTATAAACAACTTAGTCAAAGGTATAAACTGTATATTTTGCAAATTTGATGGTGGTACATTCTTTGTTGAAGGCTTGCCTTCAGCAGCATCACCACCGCACCTATTTCTACCGTATGGGAACCACTGTGTTTTAGTTTGAAGGTTGTGGTTAGACAGAAGACACTGGACAAGAGGCATTCCAACTTAGTCTTCATGAGTAGCAATGCATCCACATACTACCTCAGATAGGACTTTTGTCCCATTCGAGGTTTGATGTGGATGTCCAAGGGCTGCAGGGACCACTTAACATCAGATCTATATTAACAGCTTAGTTCTGCAAAATTCCATAACAATCAGTCAGGTTTGTTCAGAAAAGAAAAGTAGTTTTCTTGGTATAATCATAAACTCATAAGAATCAGTTAAATTTACTACAATATATTGACTTACATACAGCTCATACTTTAGATGGATTTACCAGACGAGATCCGATATGTTTCTAGTTTATAATGTGATGTTCCATTGGGCAAGCAGTCTTATCTGGGTTATAAAGAGTGCATTATATCCACCATCAGATCCAGAAGAGCCACTAAACTGATCACACATAATGCTGATAGAGTTGAAAGTGTAAATCTTTCCCTTTCTTTATTTTCAATTCTCACACATTTTGATGTAATATGCTAGAGTTGTCACACATTTACATATCTGTTCTATTAAATTACTACTACTATAACTACTATCCTATATCAAAGAGATCCATTCATATTGGTATCAGTCTTTAATTCCCACTGTAGCACTGGACCAGGTTGCATGGAAACTTTGAACGGTACTCCAGATACAACTGCTTTAGAACCAGTCAACACTTTTGATGGCAAGTAGGAAATTGTGCACTGAAAAAGAAAAAAAGTAAAATGATTTATTTTATAAAAAAGAACATGAAATGATAATATAATTCAAATGCTTAATATTGGATATGCCTAAAAAATGTACCTTTGGTTTTTTGTCATCTGTGGACATGTATGCAATACACATTGTTTTTGTAGTGTGACCCCATAACAATTCACCATCCCCAGTTTGTGGGTTGAATATTAATGTCAAGGCACCTCCTAATCTTTCAGAAATATCCCATAGGAATGGTGACTCTAAGAACTGTTCTTTTAGACATTTATTTAAACCTAAAACTGGGGATGGTTCAAGTAAGCTCTCTGCAGTATTCTTAGCTAACTGAGTCCTTATCAAATGTTCTCCACAACCTGATGTACATGATGCAATGGAAGGTTTTATTCCATCTCTGCTTGTCACAGCCCAAACTCCACTCCCAAAAGATGCTGCTTGGCCAACCCTGCCTTCATGCTTTAGAGAAACTCCTCCAGAACTTGCACCTGAAGCCACAACACCATTTGAATCAACACAGATAGCTCCAACTGTGTCTAAAGGACTAAATTTTGTGTCATTCTGAAGTGAGTAACGCTTCAACTTTCGTTTACAATGCTTGTAATTACGAAAAGCTTTTGCTGATATCATTTTTTTTTCATCAACTATATTTAAACCCATCCTCTCTGCCCAAGATTTCGCTCCTTGACCTGTGAGGATGCAAGGTGGTACTCTGCCTAATGATAAACTTTCACACTGTTTTACACAGATCTGTTTGGCCAGTGAAATGGGATTCCATACATTTGAAACTGCTCCACATGCACCAAAGTGTAATGTTTGTCCATTCATAAGAGAAGCATCACATTCCACTACTCCATCCCAGCTTAAGTTTGATCCATATCCTGCATTTGTAAGTGGGCTGTTTTCTAATTCTGAAATAAACAGAAATGAAATATATTTTTTAGTTCACTGCCCACTATGCAGAAACCAAACCAACCACCCAAGAAATGGTTACAGCTGTGATGCTGCCATAGGCAAGCCTTCAACATGACTCTACCCCCTTCATTTTATTTATTTATAGATTGGTTTATAATCAAATCTTAGTAATGTTTGTCCATAAGGTTGTAATAAGGTTCAAGCATAGGCTAAATACTAACAACATCTGCAGGTGCTTTATAGAAGAGGAGGAAACACCTATCCATATCTTGCTCCAAGCCTGAAGCCAGGAACCTTCCAGCAAACAAAATCCTAGCTTTCTTAAAAGTAATAAGGTTGGACAGCAAGCTCTAACTTTGGCTGTAGGCATAAACAACCTTCTATAGTTCCAGTGGCCTCAGTACTTCAGCTCAAGCAGCCACACTCAAATATATAGAAAAAAGGTTGATACTATGTTTTTAACAGGCTGTATATTTTGTACCATATGTGTGATTTACATAAATTCAAATAAAGAAAAAACAGAACCCACATCATGTCATGCCATATAACCATACATAATTTGGCCATTGCATGGTCAGAGCCATTCTTCACTGTGAACATAACATTAATTAATTGTGTATCCATTATTGTAACATCAACATCAATCCACTGCTGGACACATTACTTCTTTCAGAGATAAGATGGTTTCCCATAGTCCACAATACTGGCCAAGTGCAGATTGGCGGACTTCACTTGCCTTTGGTAACATTATGGTAAACTCTCAGGCATGCAAGTTTCCTCATGATGTTTTCCTTCACCATTTAAGCAAGTGATAATTAATTTATAATATAGAGGTGCGTGCCGGGATTAGAACCTCAACCAACCATAGTGGTCTCTAGATGCTTAACTACTAAGCTATTAGTCACTCTTGTTGTAGCATACATTGTATTAAAATAATGAAGCACATACCAATTATTGCTTTTTCTACAGCATCAACTGCACTGCCACCCTGCTGAAGGGCTTCCACAGCTCTCCTGCAAGCTGTGTAACACAGTTTTTGATAGTCCTTCTTTAATGAATCACTATGGTATCCTGCTCCTGCAAAACAGATATGCATCAATTACTGCTTGAAAAAATACAAAACTTTAATTACCTACTCTTATGTATGGCAGAGTGTTCAGGGCAGCATTAGGCATGGGCAGTTCAGAGGGTACTGTATGATGAATTTCGATTTCTGTATCTGGAATGTAAGTTTTGACTTGTTTCCTTGTGTTTCTTGTTCCAAGGGGACTAAACAGGGAATTCTAGTGTGGGGCTATGGAGTACTAAAAGTTTTTTTTGTATTTATGTACCCATAAAAATCAAAGATATGTCATTGCATCTTATCAGGGGTTAGATATGACAGTAAACTGTTGTTTTGTTA
>DWKW01000265.1:0-18882 GCA_018250115.1 Doberes anticus | reverse complement strand
TCTGATAATACATTTATATTTATGTTTAGAGCAATGATATATACATATGGGATATAACACAATTTGGCAACATGATAGCGGCCACAATTTTCGACGGATAACAATCAAATTTGACATAAAAATTAATTGAAAATTTAGCGTAAAACGGTACCCAAGACCTAAAATTAACGATTTTTTTTTCAAATGGGTGTGTGTCATAATGACGATACACCAAAATTTTCATTTTGTTTAAATTTTTGACGACCACAAAAAGTGAAAATATAAAATATGAAATCTGCCTTTCCGACTGGCGCTGGCATAAGGCTTATTTTCTTAATTTCCCTTTAAAATTCTTAGCAATACACTGTTAGTATAAAAATATGACATTAAGTATATACCTATATTTACACAGCTGTTCATATATTATAACGCAATTATGAACTGCTTTTGTAGGTGACCTCTAAGAGTTCTACAGTAAATTTACCTACGTAACATAACGAATGGCATCTAAAAGTCGACATTGTAAATACGAATCAGCCACTAGCTATGTGGAGCATTGTGGAGTATTGCCGGAATACTGCAATCCAAACCGGGGTAAATATTATCCCTCGTCGGCGAATGGTCGCTCTTTATGTGAGTTCAACCGAAACGGTAAAATACATTACGAAAAATACACTTTTTATTATTAACAGTTGGAATGAAATTTGTAATGTTTTATGATGAATAGCCAAGTGGCGTTGGTTTCCTGAGGTCATTAAATTTAAGTTTTATTTACCGTATACCAAATTCCCAATATCAAAATAGCAAAAAATGTTGATTTTGTAAAGTACTCAACAACAAAATTCAATCTAAAATCTAAAGCACTACTACTTCTCAAAACAATATTTTTTAAATTTTACGTTCACTTCAACGGTGAAGGAAACTTGCATGCCAGAGAGTTCTCCATAATATTCTCAGTGGCAATGAAGTCCGCCAATCCGCACTTGGCCAGCGTGGTGAACTATCTAATCTCTCTTATCTTTGAGAGGAGTCCAGCCCAGCTATCTCATCTTTGAGAGGAGCCCAGTAGTAGGACAGTAATGAGTTGATGATGAAAAGTGAGAAAAGTTAAGGTAATAAAACTTCGTATACATTCCGGTAGCACAAAGGTCGAAAATATCACTAAATTAACTTCAGGAAAGCGTAAAAAAATGTTGAATAAAACGTTGATTATAAAGATGATTTGTTTCACACTCACTGCTTTTAAAACGGAGGTTTTAGTTGCTGAGTAACGAACACAGTTGAGATGAGACTGATGCTGCTCCACCGGGAATACTTATTTAAGGCAAACAGTTGTTCCACGCGAAGGCACCAGGACAATTAACTAGGTGCATCCTGTCACGAGCTACCGCATCCCAGACAAAGACTGTAAGGAGATATTTCCTCTAACAAAGGTTCTATTGGGATCTAGGGACACCTTACTGTGTTGACGTTGTCAAACAGATGAATCCCACTAAGTGAATATTTTTGTAGCGGACGATAAGCTGAAGCATGAATGTTATGTGAGTGAACTCAAGGCGCTGTCAATTTTGTGCAAGTTCTTTTATTTCTATTCATTTACAATATTTTATAGTATGTATAGAACCTATTATATCATTTTTAAATTAGAGGAGTCGGTCACTGCGGTCCATAACCGTCACGTGTTGAAGGTCTGTCTTGGGTCGTCACGGATCAGTTGAGGACAAAGTTAGGACGACTCCTGTTCCAGTCCGCCTTAAACCTATTTTTAAGTGAAAACAGTAGTGCGTACGCTGCTGTTTTTAAGCATCATAACACGATTCATCTCAAAGATCACATTTTCCTTCACTCTTCATACAATTTTACTTAATATTGATGCCCACTCAATAAGCCGATTTACAGCACATCAAGTCCTTCAACAGAGTTATCGTGGCAGATTGAGTAGGCGCTAGATATTTTAGTCCAACGCCTTTACTAATAGATATTTAATATAATTTATTTATAATAATCTATTAGCGGAGTAGCAACCGAGCATTTTCATTGCCGTCTTCCATGGCCATCCACTTCCAACCTCAAACAGGATCGAAGTCTGTTTCAGATGTTGGAAGCTGATGCTTTGCCAATTCGAGAACTGATTTGGAATGCCTCCTGTTCAGCATATTCTGCCTAACTACAATTTTCAAACCGAAGCAGCTCACACTGCCGCTTTACGAGCCTTCGACGTAAGACTCTACCACTTTGTTTGTTTATTTTATTACTTTTATTATATTCGTACTGTTTAAATATTTATAAGACCTGTAACACTAGCTATGTTATACAGGACAGGACCATTGATGGTGGTAGAGTCTTATTTTTACCGTAAAGCATCAGTGTGGGAACTGCTGTGTTTCAGTTGAAATGGCGCGGTTAGGCAGAAGACACCGGACAGGAGGCATTCCAATGTAGTACTTAGGAGTTGCACGCATTCACTTACGACCTCAGATAGGAGTTCGGTCCTCGTTGAGGTTTGACGTAAATTTTTATTTTTTATTATAATAACAAAATAGCAAACGAGCATGCAGGCCACCTGATGTTAAGTGGTCTCTGCAGCCCATGCACATCTAGACCTGAGGTTGTGTGCTTTAACGCATCCAGCGTTGCTACTCCTGAGGACTACGTTGGAATGCCTCCCGTCCAGTGTCGTCTGCCTAACTATACCCATAACTGCCTAACTATATATAAAGTCGATGTTCATGGACATGCATGCTCGTTTACTATTCTGTTAACACATAAAAAACGTACGATTTAAGAATTAGTCTAATAAATGCTTAAACGGCTATTCCTTTGACTGTTCAAATTGAATTGTACCTACTGTTTTTATTACTAACGTACGGTATCCATTTTAAACACTTTGTGTCTTTATGTACCATAGTATAACTGGTAGACCGCAAACCACACTAGGACAGCGTGGTGGACTATGGCCTTTATCTCATCCCTGAAATTAGACCCATGCAAAGCAGTGGGACAACAAGCGGTTGATAATAGTGATAATAATTGTTAGGTCGAGATCAAATACGAACTAATTCACTTCGAATAATACGTATATGTTAGTATTCGTTTACGAAGCTTTAGATCAATCGCCAATTCATCCATCATTTCGCGATTTTGTATCACGATACCAACATGTCATACACATCTAGCTACTCATATTCCATATAATACACGTTGAGAAAGAAAAACTCTGTAAACAGTCTTTTGCGAAGAAATAACTAGAATTTATTGCAGCCATGCATTTCTCGATCGTAACTGCGCCTTGTCACCTGATGCTAGCGCGGAGGATCTAGTTGCGTTGAAACCACCGTGTGCCATGAATAGAAATTGTATAGCGTCATGTTACCATTCAATACGATGTAAGGCGTGGAGAGACACGGCGCCACGCTGCTCAATAATTAATTGTCTCGCAATAGACATCTACTACATTGATGTAAATTATTGTTTAGTCTGTTACATACCTACCGTCTACGTTATAAGACTTGAATGTCAGAACGTCTTGTTATTATGTGATCGTCTGATCGTGTCGTAAATAAACTTCCACACGAAACAAAATATAATTTAGAATAATGAAATTAATTTATTAATTGATATATATAAGTATATGTTTATACAACTGATTACGGTCTTCCTAAATACAGGTTCGGTATGCATATAAAAACACTCTTGTGTGTGAAACATTATATGCCACAGTTCCTAGCTAAATTTAATTAAGTTAATTGTATTACATAGAAATGGAAGATAGCGTACACATAAAATTGATTGTTCATTAAGAACCGGCAAGAATTATAGCGGAACATTTCACGGGGCAAAGAAAACAGCTTCCTAAGGTAACAAAAAGTAACACAAATGACATTTATTTCTTCGAATCACTCGGTAAATAGGTCGCTGAAACTCCGACAAGGAATGGAACGGCTATTTAATAAAGTACACGTCTAAGTCAGCGAAAGTGGGTGTTCTATTTGCGAAAAGTTTGTTTCACGAAACGGAATACCCACGCGTCTTACCTACCTCATAGGACGCCATCTTTGTTGAGATGCTTTGCTTTGCTTTGTTGGGATACGGCTTTAATACGGTTGGATGATGGCATATAGTTATAACTTGAACAAGGTAAACTGTAAGTATAATCTGCCTTTCTATATACTTGCGGCTCCGTATATCTCCAAGACGAAGAACTTATGTAACATAACCTCAGACTAGATGTAGCGTGCGGGCGTGGGTACGAAGTTGGACCCCTAATTAAGCGGTAAGAAAGTTATCTCTGAGATGTTTGTTTATATTCAGTATAAGAAGATTCTCTCTTCAAACTAACATCAAATAAATGGTAACTTGGTGGTCAAGTATGAAAGTCCACTCAAGTTCCACTCGAATGTCGCACAACTCAATACGCAGAGAGATCTTGTACGGGACAAAGAACAGGAACAATGGGCCCCTTGGTAAATATCCTTTATGTCTACGTCCGCATCACGACCGCTGTTACTGTTACTGCACGATAAATTAGATAAAAAGAAACTTAGTACAATAAAATAAGAATTACCTTAGTATCTAATTGGTAAGTAATCTAAACATGAAATAAAAGGAAACGTTATAATTTCATATCTTGATTTCTTCTGATAGAGAAAATAACTTCCAAAAAACTAATAAAAATCTAAATAATTTAAACAAACACAGTTTGGAGATACGACTTATCACACGTATTATTATTTTCATAAGATTTTTTGATAGATCTCTTAAGTCCAATTAGGTAATCATAGGCAAAATTTCGTGAATGAATCCTCTTACAGTAGGAAACATTGTTTTCTTTCTTTTACTCTACATATTCCCATTTAGAAATATATATTTTTTTGCAATTTACTGCGCCTTTTAGTGTACCTAAGCTTCTAATTTGCTAGTCTGACGCTTAAAATATTTTTTCTTTACGAGCGTTCTGTTCTAAGGAGTGTTTGTTTGTGTCCTAGGTACCAATAAATAACAATTTATTGAGACCATTAACGAGGCCGAGTCAATAATAACCGCATGAGTCGTTCTACAAATACTTTAATAGTCCAATAGCTGCACTGACCACGTAACATCAAATAGCCTGCTTGTTGACTAATACTTTATTTTAAAAAATAAGACAGACGGTAAGACACATATATTTTTTTTGCGCGCTTAATCAAAATGAAACGTAGAGACAAATTACGGAGAGCATAAAGATCTCTTAAATATGATACCGTTAGATTTTTTGAGAAACATTAAATTTTTGTTAAATTTTAACAAGTCACCAGCATGTTGAAACTATTCAATCTGATCCGTTTTCAGTAGGTACTGTATTTCTGGACAATGGAATATGGTATATTTATGGAAATCAATAGAAATTTGTGTCCCCTACAGTGCTGCCAAATTTCAAAATATTCCATTTGCACAATATTTGTAGACATATCAAAGACAAAAGGAAATAATACTTATTATTTCCTTTTACTATTACTTATGAGTAATCGACACATTTACTTACAGATTATTACAGATCGTTTCTATTAGCCTATATTTAGATGTATTTTAATTATGTATATGTCTTACGACAAACACTGTTTCTTATACCTAAACCTAATACCTAAACATAATACATTTGTTTCTGTTAGTTTGGTAGTAGGTACCTATAGCTACCCACTCCCTCTCTGTCATTGTTTATGAAGATAGGAAAATGTTTTGTGAAACAACATTACGCAATCATTACGTTATATCAAATTTGTGCTGTCCACACCGACAATTGCGAACGGAAAAAATGTTGAGATAATCCAAGGTGGAAAAACAGATCTGTACATATTACTACAGGTCACTGAGTTACTTCCGCTTCTCGGTACTCTCTTTGTAAGTAAAAAAATATAACTAAAGATGACGGGGAAAAACATAATACATACATATAAGGAAGTACTTATGGCGAAGTACTTACTATATACTTTTTTTGTTGTTGATAGAATAGCAAACGAGAATACGGGGCACCTGATGTTAAGTGGTCACTGTATCCCATGGACATCTACATCTGAGGTTGAGGTTCGTTGCTACACCTGAGGACTAAGCAGGAATGCCTCCTGTCAAGTGTCTTCTACCTAATCGCACCCTTCAAACCGAATCACAACAGTTCTTAAACTGCTGCTTTATGGCAGAAATAGGTGGTACGGTGGTGTCACCGCAGACGAGCTATACTACCATCGAATGTAAGAAATGTAGTAAGAAAAGTCATAGTCAAGATGTCGATGTACCAAGCGTCCACGCATCTTGTTAAGCAAGCTTTATTATTTCTCCATGACGCCGTACCCTACATATTAGTTATGGATTGCACCTTAAATTCAAATAAGTGTAACAAATACTACTTATAGTAAAAATAAGCGAAGCCCAATAACCGCTTAAATGAAAAACGATTTATTAAAAATGATCCCCGAGAGCAATAGTTATAATTGTGACAATTGTCTGCATGGGGTTAACTTTTTGTTTTGCAGACATCCGTTTATAACCTACTCCTGTACAGCCTAAAGGTGCTCTAAAATAAAGCTCAATTTTGCTTTCCCATCAACCGTCTATCTTTTTAGAGTCCATCTTAAACAGCGTGATTCCGTAAGCTACTGTAACGCTTTGTGGCTCAAGATAATATCAGGAACAAAGGTACTGCTTCAAAGAACGCGTACGTAAATATTAAGTCAGTCAGTAATCCTCTTAAATAAACAGGATAATGGTTGAAGCATTTATGTAAACCCAATCCGTAATTAATGGATTGTTCATGTTCGTCAACGAATCCTGCCTTTGTTTGATAAGACCCCACTTCACATGATAGATACGAGATAATGTGAAAAACTCATTTTGAGGAATCCGACTTTTATAGCAAAGACAAATAAATTTGTAGATACATTCAAGAAAAGCTAAGTTTACTGCTACTAAGAAAATGTAAGAAACCCAATAATCACAAATACGCATATCTTCAAATGTTATGCTCTACTTGGTTCAGAGAACTTGTATAGTATTGTGTGTGTATTTATTACTTTTCTGTTGTATTTATTTGTAAACATATGTAGAAATGGAACGGTTTAGTTACGAAAGATAATCGCCACCTTAGTCGAACATAAATGACAGGACATTTCATCACTGATAGAATAGCTAACACCTCGTAAGTTTATGAGGTTGAGGTTTATGAGGTTGAGGAGGTTCATTAAGGTTGTAGAATATATTAAGTAACTCACCCCTTTGGTTGGTAGTACTCGATAACTCGACGAGCTGCATTGTTGGATTTGGCCTCTCATCAGGTAGATAGGCCAAACACACTACGGTCTTAAAATACTCACATACTAGGAGAGCGACGTATACTTACTACTACCATGTCATTTGTACATATATATCATAGAGGCTCGGGGCTTAAAAACCGACTGACTTGCTGAGTTGAGTCACATTACTAAGTTCCTTTTGATCAATGGTTCTGGTGTGAATAGCATGACTAGTTCTTCTTTTTGGAACTAAACTACAGTTAGAATAAAGGAGGATACTGTGAAATGTAACTGCAGGTAGAGTATGCCAGGGATGGTAGCTGCACAGGTCTATTCCTGACTGCCAATCTCGCACTGCGGATGTCGCTAGCATAGTTCATGCACCCTAATGTCTTCTCCAGATTCTCCGCGAATTTACAGTCCCCCGGGTTAAGGTGCGAGTCGAAAGCGGAGTTAATTGGCAGAGTTATTCTGCGCATTTACCTTTTCGCTTGATGTGCTCAAAGTTGTTCGCAGATGCGACTTACCCCTAGTGAGAGATGGATGAGGCACCGAAGTGCTTCATCTTATTTGGTTTTGTTAGGGTACCTAACTCCAATCAGGATTTGAAGTAAAAATTAGTAAGGACTTTTTCCTTAGAACCTCTGCTGCATTTTTGTTAACGCAAATATTAACTTGCTCTTCTACACTCTGGTCGGTGAGTTTGCAATGGCGATCATTCCAGACATCAAGATAATGTGAAAAGCGAGTTATTTACTTTACGCCTTAGTATAACATTCAAAATGACTTATCTTACCTAACAAATGTAGAGAGATATGATTCTGAATGGAAGGTCCAAGTTGAACATACTTGGCGTGAAAAGCGTAATGGTCCGTGTGAATACGCCCACCCCTTATCGACTGGCCGCGGCGCTCATGTGTGACCTAGTAAAGTAAACCGCTAAAAATAATACGAAACAAAACCCTATCAGTATACTAAATTATTAACACGAGATGGTTCGTACAAATTGTATATTTGTAATACTTATATTAGAATTGTAAATAAGCAAGAAGCTATCTGTTGGTGAAGAGAAACCCTGTAAATATAATACGGAAAATAAAGTTCTTCTGAAAAGGTGTAAAATCATATAATGTAGGTATTATTTATGATTTTCTAGGAGTAACACATACTAATGAATCCATTTGGCGTAACTCTTTGGTTAGGAAAGGTCGCTCTATTCACATCTAAGCTGAAGTTCTCGCTCGCCTTATTAGCACTGGGAATGGCTACTTGCGGACTCAAAAAGCTACCGTTTTTAGCTGGGTAAAAGTTCTCTTAATAATCTGAACTCTGACCGTCTATAGCTATATACATAGCTCTGTATCCTCACCACTGTATCCTCTGCTCATCGCAGACACACGGAGCCATCACTCCAGTTAATCGCCAAAACTAGAGTTCCGCTTCCTTTTTTGTGTTGTGGTCGTTTCAGACGAGTAATAAATAAAAGTTCCATTTTAGTTTACTTCCTCATGACTGACTAAAAAAATGAGCGATTGAGTAACAAAAACATCCATCTATCCTAACAAACTTTTTCTTTTACTGTACCTATTAGTAGAATTTGTTTCATACATTATATAACCCACAGAAGTTGCGAGCGGACAACTCGTTATACATATTTGCCCTATTTCCGAGAAAACTCAAGAGCTGAAAAGACGTCTATGAAAGAGGTCGTTATTGCTATACAAAGTCGCGGTTATATTCGTAGAGATCTGTTTTTCGTTCTTTATTAATTTAGCACAAACACGACTCCATGAATATACTGATTACGCGCTGATCTCCATACAATTACGTCTGCCAGTGCTCCATTCTCCCGGTTACGTAATCTGAAGCGCCCGGCCTATTGTTCCCTCATTTTGCTACAAATGGGCAGCGTATTTAAAACAAAAAAGGCATTAAAGAGTAGATAGTTACTATTATTACTATTCATGTAATTTAAAATGTAACATTCAAATATAAGTCGAATATAACAAAGAATATAATGTGTATATTTTCAAATGTTTTCTACGACTTGATTTTGCTTATATAAATTATCTAGCTCCGAGGTATTCGCTTCGGGCTTTCCTTCCCAAAAAGTCCTTCAAGCATGGAAACGCATCGATGTCATCACATCGAGCATACAGGCCACCTGATATTAAGTGGGCACTGTAGCCCATGGACAGAACGTATGTCCTAGCTGAGGTTGTATGAGAATGTGATGCTACTTTTGAGGACTAAGTTGGAATACCTCCTGTCCAGTATCTTCTGCCTAACCACAACTTTCAAACCGTAACACAGCAGTTCTCACATGGCTTCGAAGCAAGATTCTACCACCATCAAATCACTCGTCTAGTGATGCAAATTTCCATAAGCGATCGTGACCACTTACCATCAGATAACTCGTAAGCTGTCATTTGAGTAAAATAAAGCTACGATGTAGGCAGTAGGCAATAGCCTTAAAACATATATTTTTTATATTTGTAAAATATTTAAGTGTTAAAATGGACCTACGAGTACAATTGAGGTTCTATTCACTTTGACGCTTACATCGGCTAAGCTTTAAAGTTTCAATAATTTAAAAAAACACTGCAAATTTTCCTGGCAGTTGAA
Organism: Doberes anticus; assembly: GCA_018250115.1. Lineage (NCBI taxonomy): Eukaryota > Metazoa > Arthropoda > Insecta > Lepidoptera > Hesperiidae > Doberes > Doberes anticus. The sequence goes on along the minus strand of DWKW01000265.1, from coordinate 9,016 downwards.
AACTGTATAAAGAACAATTAATGCTGAGTACCAATATTTTGTACTTAGACTGGGAAATAAGAATAAAATTTAAATGAAGCTCTCTTTTAAGTGGAACTTTTCACTTCACGCTTCGCTACTTTAGTGCATTTTAAGCTTTTATAATAGAAACCGTTGAGAGCTCTTTCAGAAGTTAACATTGGCCTCCAGAGAGCATTAATTTTATTTAAAATGTTATTCCCCCACTTAGATAATTGCGATATTTCCTGCTATGGTCCATCATGCTGAAGGTTTCTATCAACAGGAAATCGAAAATCATTTTAAGGAGTCTTATGTTTGGTGGTAGAGTCTTATATCGAAGGCTTGCCTGCGGCGGCACCACCGCACCTGTTTCTGCCGTAAAACAGCAGTGTAAGAACTGCTGTGTTTCGGTTAAAAGTGTGTGGTTAGGCAGACACTGGTCAGGAGGCGTTATAAAACTAATCATAATTATTATTCATTATATATTAATTATAACTTAACACTGATTTTTTACCACCATCAGAAAAACCAATGAACGCAGAATTGAATGAAATACGTAAAATGTATTAGGATACAAGGAACCAGAGATTTACTTTTCCAATCTGGAAATCCTCCGTTCGTTGCTTCAGCTGTGGGCTTGGTGGAAACGATATTTATCGTTTTCCGTTCCCAGTCAGTCGTTCACAATAGAATTTTATTGCTGGCAAAGTATCGCCGACGTATTTGAGACGAAACCTAAACCCAACATACGAATATACATAGATGTAGGTGCGTATTTACGCTATTTTGTATACCGTCTGCTTTTACATGTAGGTAAATGTTTTTATGTGTTTTCACATCTGTTACGTAGTGATTTAGTTTTCGAAAAATCTCTGAAAAATCTTGTCTTTAAATCAATAACACATGATAAATTGTAGTCAGACAGTTTGTGATGCGATTCGAGAGGCGTATTGACGGTATTTGTAAGTTTAGTAGGAAATGAAGAATATTTAAACTAAAAAATGTGAAAAAAAAATGTTTAAACAACACGAGTAAAACAAGAGTCGCAAGAGTGTACCGGATTGGTGACCGGAGGTTCCTCTTGTTCTTTGTTTATATCTTAATAAAAATTATAATGGAAGAAATTGATCGAAGAAAGCCTTGAAACCAAGCGTGACAAGAGAAGACGCTACTAAAGTTCGTCCTCCATAATACTTTAATTTTAATTAACTATCCAGGATCTCTTTTAATTGAGGTCGATTTTGTCCAGGCCGAATGTTTCATTGTGGTTGGAACATCAGAACTTCTGTTCGACTGATCTTTGACAATCAAATAACACGTAAAGACAAAGCTATTACTTACCTTTAAAAATACCTGTACACCTGTTAAATATCTTGTTATCCTAGTAGACATAATCGACAATCTAGCAGACATAAAAGTCCCAAGTGATTCAGACCAGATAACTGAAGTAACGGTTCTATCTTTGTAGAACGATATCTACTTTATGAATATCGCTTTTCTTCCCTCGCCTTTGTTAACTCGACGCAGCAATGAATTGCAACATCGAGTGAAATATGACATCGTATTTTAATGGAATAGTTTCCAATGTGTTAATACTAATAGTATTTTTTATATGGATGTCGAATAAGTAACACTAATAGACTGAATTGAAAAGTAGCAGCAGAGAGTATATTAACATTGATTCGTAGGTATTTAAGAGCATAGTAAAAATTTACAAACAAATACATAATTGAAACAACCGCAGTTCTTCATATTTAATGAAGCCTATATTTACCAGTATACTATCAGTGTTATTTTTTAAATATATTAACAGAATAGCAACGAGTATGCAGGTCACCTGATGTCAAGCGGATCTCTGCAAGATGGTCTCTGCGGCCCACGGACATCCACATCTGAGGTTGTATGTGGATGCGTCGCTACTCCTGAGGACTACATTGGAATACCTCCTGTCTCCCTACGTGCACAAGGTGGCCAAAGTGGCGCTTTTTGTGGGTAGAAATACTACATATTACGTATCTCCTCCGAGGTTTTGCAGGTATCTTTTTGAAGATTTCCCACCATAACCAAATAAAAGGTAAAGGTTGTAGCGCGCTTGCAGTAGGTGGAGGTAATTCATGAAAGTTTTTCTTTGACAAACCGCAAATGGGTATGCATTTGTGTTTCACTGCTAGGTAACAAAGTTGTTCCTCCAACACATGAGCTTTTTAAACAAGGCCGAAGTCAGATTTCTACGTATAATTTTGAAAGAATTATTCGCAACTAGACTGTAAGTTTGAAGCGAACATGGTTCTGCTTTTTATCTAATTTCGTAAGTAACAAAAAGTAGTACCTAACTCGTTAAACATTCTGAATGTTTTGTTAGTTTGGCTGCTTGCAATATTCAAACCCCATAACCCACTGGACTATTTGTCTACTGGACTGTTTGGACTACTATTTGTCATGACAGTGATTAAGTATAATTTTTAGGGTTGGAAATAAAACTGACATTTGTTTAATTTAAATAAAAGGATCAAAACGTGAAAAAGTTTTTATGGTTAAATGATAAAAGGTTATCATTCTGAAACACGATAGGCAGTTAAATAAATAGAAGAAAATGTACTTCGTTGATTTCCATATTCAACCATTAATTAGCTGAATAACATATCCGTGATAGGTATAATATAAACAAGTCTTGTTAACGCGAAACGGAACGTTGACCTGTATTGATTATAAATATGGAACGAGTTTATCAGAATTTCCCATTTTTTGTATCCTTTGCGCTATGTAAGCAAATAACAATATTTCTCAAAAATTTATAAACTTCGTTTCCGTCATGTAAAATGTTTCCGTTACGTAAAATTTTAATAATTACGGTGCAATAGAAAACCTTAGGTTCGGTTGCAATTATACAAATTCCCCTACATTTGAAGCGGGGTTTCATATGCGTATCCTGACGTTGTCAGATGACACGAACTCACGCTCCGTCGTTTACACCATGACCGCATAGTACTGTTACTAGATAGTTAGTTAATGTAAGATTATATTTACGTATTAAATATATAATGAGTTGTATTTCACCTCTGATTTTTCGGAATTATTTGTAAATTATGTACATAGAGCTTAATGATGATTTACTTTAACTTGTTGTACTTGAACAGTAGAACATAGTGTCGAAAACCCACCCTGCTTGAGGGTTCTCCATAATCTTTTTAAACACATGTTAATTTCTCCGAACCGCACTTGCTCGGTATGTTTAAACCGTAGACTAAACTCGTTAATTATGAGAGCAGATCCGTTCCTAGCAGCGGTATAGTAATTGGATAATGATGAAGACATAAAAACTTATTAAAAATCGATATTTGCCTCATGTTTTTAGGTAATTATTTATGACAAACACTGACAAACTGAGCGTGTAAATTGGCCCAAAATGTTTTGAACAGACTAATGATTTCACGCCAGCCTCGACCGACCTAAATTTATATTTTAGGCTTCAGGAGGCCACAAAGGTGAACCCCTAGAATGATTTAGGACTTTTGCTGGCACAATAGAATAGCAAATAGCTAAGACAGAGAAGATCGGTAGGATTCTTGTTAATATAAAAGTAACTTTTAAAGTTAATGTACCAAATTTCCTTTGTCGATGGAAGACCACTTTAGGGGTTTATGTGCGGAAATTAAAAAAAAATTAATGCCATTAATCTGCTAATTTTAAAATCAATAGCTCTTTTAATGCTATCTAAAATTTGTTATGGGCAAATGCAATCGAACTTTGAGGGATTGTAAACAAACTCTGCAGAAGTAAATTCTCTTATGACATACACTTTCAATCCGGTGTATTATTGCTACAGGTTGGAGTCTACGCAATTACCTACATTTTCTTTCCCACCGCCAACTAAATTTACTATCAGTTCGAAAACAGATGCCCTAGTACGAGTTTTGATAGAACCAAATTGAATTTCGTATTCGAAAGTAGGTATATTAGGTGTATCTAAAACAGTGCACTTCAACGAAGTTTTTTTTTCACAACTCTAAAGTGTGTAAAAATATGAAAACGCGACGACTTATTTACTAGTTTTCACGGCTTACAGGGTAGCCTTAGGCTTAGTTTGGAGTTGTAGTACGCACGTCCTTTTATCACTACATTTTCATATAATATTGCGCCCATAACTAGGGTAATCTTCTCTTCAAGTTCAGTTTGCTTGTCTAAATCGAAATCCTATTACAGTGTAACCGACGATCTTATTACATGTGCTTGCCTACGTACCCGTATTTAGATGTTTTACGAAGGTTAAAGTATGTGAGCATTCGATACGAAAATCCCATTTGTATAAAAAACAACTTCAAATGTAAACACTTACGGCCAAATAATGTAGATGCAAAGATCGACCTAATTCGAATGTAAAAAAAAACCAGATAATAATTAATTTCCTTTTCCATATTTCCTTTTTTTATTATTAATAGATTTAATCTACGGATGATTCTTTTAAATAAGTTGTTATTTTTTTTTTAGACATGTCAAATATTAATGAACTTTTAAATGCTGTTTTACACACATCATTCGTCGTCTTTCTAAACGAGCTTGTCAGTGTTGAGAGAAACATTTTATTATTTTTTTATCAAGACTGATTGTTTTTTAATTTCTCATTTGAATTCCATTAAAATTCCTTAAATCGCTTTGAACTCGAACAGAATACGGAGTAATTATATTTTCAACTTTGCCACTTTAACTTTTGCAACTAATAGCGTTACTCATAGCGATTGGCTGATATGAACCTGGAACATAGATATAACATGTCAATTATTGAGGTATCTTACTGTTTATTAATCAAAACATCATAAGGTTACCGCATTATGTCCATCGAATAGAAACTATCAATGGCAATGAAAAGTAGCAATGCGTAAAAACCTACCACCTGAGACATACCTACTGATATGTATTAATAGGGCACTGTTGTCTACCGTTATAATGAATAATGGTTAACTTCTTAAAGTTGCATCGTAGCTGCGCCCGGCACCTGCTATCAGAAAGTTTTCGAGTTGCGGTGCAGTTTCGATACCATTAATACTACTAAATATCCAACAGTGATTTAGGATCTTATACCGCGAAGGTAACAAGGCACCTGCGACTAAATTTACACTTGACTAAAGTTTAATATTTGTCTTCAACACTTACGTACTATGTAACTAAATACATGAATTTAAAAGTTCAATAATACAGTTCTATCCAATAGAAAACAATGTGTTATATACACAGAATTGAGCTCTCTTTATGCCCTTATCAAGTAGGTACGGCAGTGAAATAGTAAATTACAAATAGGCATACAGAAACCACATATCCACTAACTGTTGCTATCATGGAGATATTGTTACGTCCAATAAATAATCCAAAACTAGTCGAAGTCGGTATAGTCAGAATTTAATAACAAAAAAACTTTATAGGGATTTGGCAAAAAAAAATCAGGTATACCGTCCAATCTCGATGGTTGAAATTAAAATTCTGAGTTCGTTTCATTACTTTTCACAATAGACCGAGGTGAAATCTGAACGACTCCTTAGGATGGCCTTGGCTTGAGTGGCTCGCCAGCCGAGGGCTTTGCGTCTCGAGATACGATCTAATTTAATATCTGCTAGGGAACAATGCCACTAGATTGTAGGTACAGATAAAATATATTTTATCTGTCAAAAAACTTTAGTTATATCTAGACTCATTAGCATTGTTAAAATTTAAACAGTTATCTATCTATTATGATGGATCATCCTATGGCATATCGTGAACGTGATTATTCATTTGATTTGAAACTTCTAGAAATATACACTGACACCTAATACAGTTGAATTCATTTGGACTTGATAGTTTACAATTGGCCTTAGTGAAAAAATTGACACCTGTGTATACATACATATTTATTGAGAAAGAGAGAGAAATACATAATACCCGAGTACTTATGGGATCACTTAAGTAGAAAAGCGATTAAGTTACCTACGTTAAAATAATACTAGAATGACTCCCCTGAGGATCTGACCTTTCTCGATACAGTTTCATTTAATATGGTTCGACGAAGAGCGAATACTCACACGTAAACGACATTATATTATAGACATTCCTATGAGAATTAATAATCTTTCTTTACAAACTGCAATTTGGCGTTATAATCTGTGAAGAATGAAACATGCCTTCGAGTTAAATAAGAATTTTAAGTTGCATGTTTCATATGCCAAGGTACCAGGTAGAATGAGTATTAAATAAATATGCAGATTTAAAAAATTGTAATATTGAATACCATGCAGTATTTTATTTAAATCCGAACGGGTAACTCGTGTGGCTGTTTGTGAGGTTTTATTGCAGTAAAAATGTTATGCTCTAAACGTCATGACAAACTTTCAGAAAATTTAAGACCTTTGTCGTGTTAACGTTAATAACTAAGTTTTAATTAAACAAAGAATGTCAGAGGCAACTCTACTTGTTTTAACTAGTTGTGGCTGTTTAAGTGCATTTTTCCTGTTTGTACTACCGTTGCATTATTCTTATTAATACCACTATTTTTTTCTTTAGACGATTATTGTGGGCCACCCGATGATAAATAAGCTCGATGGTAGGACCAGTCGGTAAGGCAGATGTAACAGCTATTTTTTAAAACTGTTTTTTTTTCATAAAAAATGTGTTCGGATAAATTATAAATAGAAAAAGATAATTATTTTCATAAATTAGTGGTAGGCAAACTTCAAAACTATTGATCAATTTTTATCTATTTCTAATAGGTGAAAACAAATTTGGACAACTGATTTTAATGAATCGTATCGTATATCGTAAAACGTAAAAAATTCCAGCCTCTACCTTGTTGCCGAATATCGTTATAATATACATACATGCTGTTTCAAAGGAGCATTTTTTTTTATTTCTTTCCTACCCAAGTTTTATGCCTCGAATAGTAAAGACATAGAACTTTAATATAAACTTGCAATCGCCTTTATACCCTTAACCCGGCTTTGCCATCCTTTCTTGGCTGACGTCTACTCCCTACAAACTACCTACGTGCCAAATTTAATCTTGATCGGTCAAGTATTACCTACTGATGCAAAAGAGTTTACCTACTAATGTAAATGAAGAAACATTTTTTTATTAAGAATTTTTACCTATTTGTACGCCAACTACGCACAAACTGCTGAATAGATTTGAACAAGATAGAGTATACAGTACAACGTCGGGAGCGGTACTTTAGTTGGAAAAAAAAATACGACCGCGAACGTCGTTTACAGCGCTGTTCATAATTTATATGAATAAAGATGAAAAGGTTTTATTATTGCTTTTCATTGCGGCGTTATATGAATATTAAATGAGTGGGCGAAAACCATTTCTATATAATTTCAATTGTAAATCTCAAAAATATCAATTACGAATAATTTTATTTGCTGATTTATTCACAATCTTTTCAATTTAGTACTGAAGGTGGGGCACTAGTAGTTACAATAGAGGTTTATCCTGGCCTAGTCATTAGTTGAAACACTTAAATGTACTGAAGTTCCTTGTAAGTTCTTCTATTTCTTGCGTTACATTTTTTGTGAAGGTACCTTGTTAGGGTATTAATATCGACAATAATGCAAAAAACTAATTTCTTTCATTTCTTCATTAATCTGTATTTTAATTAGCAGGTAGTCTTTTATAAGAGCTCGTTTTGTTCTGAGCGGTAAAACTCCAAATCTGAATTCCACGTATAAAACAAAGAGAAGGTATTCTACCAGTGGCATGACCAAGAATGACCAATTTGTTTACCATCGAAACATAATTATCAGTGTACTACACGTGATTCATTAGTGGGTATAAACACGAAAAAACGTTAAAAATTTATCTTTTCGACGAGCTACGTTGATAAATCTTAACTAGCGACAGTAAATTCTAATTCCAAGCGTTTTCCTGCACGCGAACTCATACCTACTGCATAAATTATAGATACTAATACTTATATAGTTCCCAGTCATTCGTTTCACCTTGTTATGATTAGTAGTAAAGTAACTTTTACGTATGCGGCATTATGAAAGGACGGACAAACTCAGACACAGACCTTTCGATATTAAGAAGAATCGCAGATGTCACTGATGCACAAATAAAATAGATAAATGAACTCATCATTGCTGGTTTGATTAAAATAGATAATGACGATATAATTTCACAACATTACACATTTGATAAGATGAAATTAAGAGATCTAGGGCGCTAGACTCAATCAGCGCTCGACCCATTGTTTATAAAACAATGTCTAGGCTTCGGCCTCTCTATACGTTAGATTGTATGTCTTAATAGAAAATGTATTCTGCTTTAATATTTCCACTGCCAAAATGAAACGGCTGATTCCACTGATCTACTAATCGTTATGGGCTAAAATAACTATCCGTTACCGTTAATATCCACAGTAAGACTCGAGTGGTTATGCGAACATTGAAATACACAAATATCATACAATTTTTGTTTGATATTTCAAGCGAACAAAAACAAGACAATTTTATATATTCAGTCTGTATCATTATTTTACTCATTACTTACTAATAACATCTACCGTTATTATCCATTCTTTGCCTATGTCTACGTAAGCCAAAGCCTGAGATAAAAGGATAAATCGGGATCCAATATTATCCTTTTTATTAAAATATTCCTATCAAAAGAAGAAGTGAATGTTGTGTGTGTGACCGGTGTGGGATATCAAAACGTAGGTGCTCATTATAGGTGCATAGTTATAATAGTAATAAAACTCTACCCTTAAAAACATGGTATATTTTGGGTAAATCAATGTTTAATGAGTTATTTTTATTTACAGTAAACGTGAGCAATATAGGTAAATGAAGGAAATTTTGGCACTACATTTCTATTTAAAAATACCTTGACAAATAAAAACAAAAATTATTTAGCGACGTGATAACACTGGAATCAAAAAGACATAAACTATGCAAAAATAACGTGTGATTTAAAAAAAAGATGTCAGTAGCACCGATACAGATCTGAAAGGATATATGGATAAGACTATTAGTCAGGTTAAACTTAATTA